>CM046669.1:74425896-74581729 GCA_025594165.1 Tamias sibiricus
TAATTGCCAGTGATGTTGAGCATTTTTTCATGTGTTTGTTGATTGGTTGTATATCTTCTTCTGAGAAGTGTCTGTTCAGTTCCTCGGCCCATTTATTGATTGGATATTTGGTTTTTTGGTGTTGAGCTTTTTGAGTTCTTTATATATTCTAGAAATTAGTGCTCTGTCTGATATGCATGTATTAAATATCTGTTCCCAGTTAGTTGGCTCTTATTCACCTCACTGATTGTTTCTTTTGCTGAGAAGTAGCTTTTTAGTTTGAATCTATCCCATTCATTAATTCTTGATACTAATTCTTGTGCTACAGGATTCTTATTAAGGAACTTGGGGCCTAATCCGACATGTTGGAAATTGGAGCTTACTTTTTCTTCTATTAGGCGTATTGTGTCTGGTCTAATTCCTAGGTCCTTGTAGATCAATGGATTTTTTAGAAATGTGGTACATATACACAATGGAATAATACTTACTCAACCTTAAAAATGAAGTCTCAGTAGTTCCATTTGCATCAGCATGGGCAGGCCTGGAGGGTATTACTCTAAGTAAACCAGGCACAGAAAGCAAGTACTCATGATTCCACTGTGGAATCTAAGAAAGTAGAACTCACTGAAGTCAAGATTATTCTAGAATGGTGGTCACCAGAGGGTTGGGGGGCACTAAGGGATGCTGGTCAAAGTATACAAAATGTCAGTTAGGAGGAACAAGATCAAGGGATCTATTAAGCCATATGGCAACTAACAGTGTTAATTGTTAATAATATACTTGAAAATTAAGGGAGTAGACTTTAAACATTTTTACCACAAAGTATGCAAAGCAATCCTATTAATTATCTCAATTTAACCACTCTACAATGTATACATATTTCAGAAAAACATGTACATCATAAATATATACAAATTTTGTCAATTAAGTAATTAAATAAGATGAAAAAAAAATCCAGATCAAACACCATGGCATCTGGCCTTTGGAACCCCTGTAGCTAGAGTATGAGTCAGTTTGGGAGGTGGACTTTAGATATGACTAGAAAACACATGAGATTCTTCTCTAAGTCCTTTTTGTGCTCCTGTAGCAAAATACAACAGGCTGAGTAATTGATTTATAATGAACAGATATGTATTGGCACATAGTCCTGGAGGCTGGAAGTCCAAGACTGAGGGACCAAAACTGGTGAGGGCCTTCTTCCTGCATCATCTCATGGCCAAAGGGTGAAGAGAGGGGTGAGAGAGAGGGAAAAAAGGGGACCAAACTCATGCTTTTATAAGGAGCTTACTTCTGCAGTAATGAACCCACTCTGAGAACAATAACATTTATCCAGTGGTGAGGGCGGGGACTAATCACACCCCACTCCACCCACCACCCCTGCCAGCACTATGGCATTGGCGATTAAATCTCTAACGCATGAACTCTGGGGGACACACTCAAACCATAGCAGTCTCTTACAAATCCCTTTCTGGTGAACCCTTCCCAGTCAGCTGTGACCTCCTCACTCAGGCTCTGCCAGCCACCCTGGCCTTCTCCCACTTCCTGAAAGGAGGCTGGACTCTCACCACCACATGCATCTGGCTGTCTGGGAAATACCTCCACCTTTCCTAACCTTCTCAAAGGGTCCCTTCTCCTGCAATCTTTCTGGAAGTCCCCAGAACTTCCATCTTCTGCCACCTGAGTAGTTATATTCCTGTTTCCTCCACTGAACCATGAGCTCCTTAAGAGCAACTGAATCATGTTGGTGTCCCATGGTATGTCAGATAGGCTGACACTCAAGAAATATTAGTTGAATGAATCAATGAAAATGTCAGTAATTTCAGAAGCCTTTTTGTTTGCCTGAGTTAAAATCACTTGAAGCCTGTAGAACATTTCACCAGTCCCTTCTTGGGGTTCAAGTGTTTATCCCATTCCCTCCAGAAGGAACAAGATTCTTACAACTCCTGGTGACACTTTGTGGTCATCTCTGAACCCCTCTCCTTCTTCCTTATTCTTCCTTCCCAGTTTTCTCTCTTATTTTTTCCTTCCTCATGCCAAGGTGGCCTGACTTCACTCAGGGTAGATTAACTGGAAACACCTGAGGTGATTAACCTCCTGCTAGCTTAACTCTTAAAGGTCTCCTGCATCCTCCCTGAGTTCCTTCACAAAAATCCCTATTACATGAGTCCCACTAGGTTTCAGATACCTGGAAGGGTTGAGTTGGGAGGGAAAAGGAAAACATTAATAAATAAAAGAACACTTTTAGAGTTGAAGGCAGATAAGTTGCCCAGAAGGTTTACCCAGTGGGTAAACACCAGTCTAGCACTGATGATGTCATGTTGGTTGTCTCATCTTAATTTTATGGCCCAAGTATTAAGTCTGAGTGTTGATCACATCAGTAACTACTAAGTTGGCCTGTGTTGCCAAGAATCTACTTTGGACATCTTGACTGAGTAAGAACTTCCATTTCCTATTGATTTGCAAGGTGGAAATTGTTGACCCCCCAAAAATACAAAATACATATATTATATTACATACAATATAATATTCTAGTTTGAGAGAAATCTAAAATGTGTCCTAATGTAGAAACCTAAATTCAACATCAGTAAGCCCAGAGGAAAGGCAAGGGGCCAGTGCACCAGCCAAGAACCAGCCATCCAGCCACCTTTGCTTCTCCCAGACCTTGGTCCCAACTATGCCACCAACTTTGAGCTAGCCTGAGGCAGCCAGAAGCTCCCTGTGTGAGTGACTGTCTGCTTCCTGCTTCATAGGGGCTGATCAGGAAAGATGCAGCAATCATAGATATTTGAAGCTCTCTGGGAGCTTGAGGGGAAGGAGCTGTGTATAACAGGACTGTTGAGATTACTAATTGAAGTGCTACAGAGACCACCTAAGAAAGGAAGGAGAGGGCTTTGTGTTCCAGAACACGTGCCTCTCAAAGAAAAGAGTGAATTAAAGTCCCTAAAGGACTTGAAATTTTTAGAAGAAACCTTTGAAGGTAGATGTAACAAAAAGTATCAAGATATTGGGGAAGGCTGTTCCCAGGGAACTGAGAAAGGGCATTGCTATACCACAGGATGACAGTAGGAAATTGTTTCAATTTCATTCTTCTGGTGCCTTTGCCAGGCTGTATGTGTCCAACATAATCAGACCTTTTGATAAATTCTGGTCTCTTCCCACCAGCAAATATGACTGCACACAGTAGGGCTGCGCCTCCACATTCCCCTTCCTACCTCCCACAGACTGGTCAGTGAACACATTTCTTAATTATCGCAGCATTTCTATTAATAATTTCCAGTGCTTGCTTCCCCCCACCCCCCCCCACACACACACAGAGTGGGACCTAAACTGTGGCCTGCTCCCCAGTCCTTCCCATCCTTCTCTTGGAAGCTTAGAAGTTTGTCCACTCCTGTTCTGTACACATCAGGATATTTGACTTAGGACATTTTAGTTTTTGAGTACTGAGTTTAGATAATCTGCCTAGATATCAATGACAAGTTTAGAGTAGGTTCTATTAGTGACTGAGAAGTGAAAGTGGCCATAAGACAGAACAACCCCTGACATACGGACCAAACCAGACCTAAATAATAGCACATCAGCCCTGGCCTGCCAAACAGTTTGTCTCCCAGTCTGTGAAGTGCTGCTACAGGTATTCTCAAGCAGCACAAAAGTGGGACCCCAGCAATCAAAACTAGAGCCACTTGTATTTCCTGGGGACAAGAGGCCTGGATCAATAATGTTACTTGCTCTCGTGTGCACTGTCTTGATTATTTTCTATCTAAACCATAATACAAACACCGTCTCACAGATATTCCCCAATTTCAACCTTATTTATCATATTTGGCTCAATTCCTGGAATTAGGTGCAGACTCTGACTGGGCAAGCTAATCAACTATCCACTTAGGGAAGTCTGCCCTGCCTCTGGAAAAAGAAGTGCCCCACACAGATTTGAAAGGTCGTTATGCAAATCCAAATAGAAATTCATTGGGGCTCTCATCACATGTAATCATTTTTTTCTATATAACTGGAATGATTCCTTTCCTGGTGTAGATTTTTATCATTTTCATTAGATTACTTCCTCAGAGCTGAAATCACAATTTATTATTTGTGTTAGATCCAAGAGTAAAGCTGTCACTGCTATTAAATTTTTATTGGACTTGCTCGATCTTTTCCAAATTTTACAACTTGATTGTCACCAGGGAAGAAAGAGTGTGAACTTGTTGATACAGACAGATGTTACAATTAAATTTAGGTAACACAGTGATGTCCTTCATCCATGACACTTTGTCCCTGTTCATGCAGCTAGCATATACTAATTTATATACAATAATTTACATAAACTTGGGTTATTTGTGTTCTGTTCTGACAAAAGAAAATAATTGCATATGCCTGTTTATGAAAACTAAGGATAGCTGAATTACAAAAGGAAGAGAACTTATACTCCAAAGTGATTTTTGTTATAACTGAATGAAAAGCAATTATGCATCTAAAATGCAAGTTACTAAAGTACAAAATGAACTAAAATTTGAAGATTTAAAAAAAATTATCTCATAATGATGCATGTGTTGTGTTTGGACTATTAATGGCAAAGAGATTAAGAGCCCAGATTTAACCCAGTTCACTGTCATTTACTAGCTGTGTTACCTTGAGTAATTTCTTCACCTCCCTGTTTCCTCATGTGTTAACATAAGCATAACAACAGACCTACATCATAGGACTTCCTAGGAGTTCAGTGACACACTGCATGTAAGAGCTCAGTAAATGGAAAGTATTTAACAAATGGTGGTAGTTGTCGTCGTTATTTATTGTTCTCTTTAAATAATTTTTTTAAAAAAATTCTTGGCAACAAGAGTTCTACCATGTTGGTCATCTCATATTCAAATTCACTCAAACCAATTAGAAGAAAATGATGTAGGGCTGGGAATATAGCTCAGTTGGTAGAATGCTTGCCTTGCATGCACAAGGCCCTGGGTTCAATCAAAAAAAAAAAAGAGAGAGAGAGAGAGAGAGAGAGAGAAGAGAAGAAGAAGAAGAAGAAGAAGAAGAAGAAGAAGAAGAAGAAGAAGAAGAAGAAGAAAATAATGTCTTTTAAATATAAAAAATGGCATGTGTTCATTGTTTTTAATATACAAAATAATAAAAACCCAAAGAATCAAACTTAAAATACCTGAAGCCTTTCATCCAGAATTTTAGTGTGTCTTATTTTTTCCTGTGGACCTATTTACAGATTTTAATCACTTAGCCTCTCATTCGCCTTGCATATTTTTGTTATTAAATGTTCGTCTGCAACATCATTGTTAGTAGTTTCTACTCTACTCCAGCCCTTACTGGTCTTGACTACTCTTTCTCTTCTTGGGGTTTTCTGTTTGCCATGAATCTAGCAGGCTAGCAGGTCATCAGAGGACAAGATGTTAGAGGATGAACTAGAGGTGGGAAATGTGGAACATTCTTATTTATATCTAAGCCCTGATTGTGTTTAAAGCAACAACAATAAAAAGAAGAACTCAGTATTAGTTTTGCTTCCCAAAAACTCAACATTACATCATGATGCAAATGGAAGCCTTCCTTTGACTGGCCTCACGGTGTACATGTACTATAAGTGGGGAACTTCCAGTGGGGATCATTAGTCAGGGGATGTAGAGGGCACCACTGAAATGATCCCAGGGGTCCTAATAAAATGTTTTCCTTTGCTCCAGCATGTTATGGGAGACTAAAGTCTCCTTCAGTTATCAGGAGACTTATGGGCCCCTTCTCTTTGTATTTAGTGGAAGGTTTTTCATGACTAAAAGAGATACCTTTGAAAAACTCCTAAGGAGATTGAAACATATCAGAGATAAATCAAGTTTGCATTTTAAATCATAGAAGTAAAGAATCTTTTGAAGGAATGTGTTCTTCATGAATGAAAGGATGCCAAAGTTGGACTGGCAGCTTGAGGATATAAATTTTCCAGAATCTCCAAAGAAAGGTTCATTCTTTGCATTTCCTAAGGCTGCCCAGCCGGAGTGGCTCTGGGGATGGCAAGTTCGATTTTATAACACGAATCACGGACCTTTGTGCGGTCAATGTCATGTTTAAACAGTCTACCCCAGATGCTGGTTGGATGTTGAAGCCCATGTAAATAAGCAAAAATGGTTGATACAATAAGGTTCATTAGATTTTTAAAAATTTTAATATAGGAAAGTTGATTTTATGACATTATCATCATCAAAAAATTTTCATTTAAATAATGATGCTAAAATTTGTAATGTGAACCAACTGAAGCTGAAAAAGGAAAAGGTAAAAACTGTGAGGTATACTAGAGTTATTTTAATTGTATTACTGTATTCAGTAAAAATGAATGTGCTCCCTGAAACTAATGAGATTTGTGTTTTATGTTTGTAACCAGCAGAGGTAGCTGACGGTGATGAAAGACTGGATGGCATTTCTCTACCACCAACAGGTAAAACACATTTACATTTTCATCACCCGCTGGAAAATACAGTGCAAGAAAATATTTGCATTGAAAATGGTTTTATAGAGATGCAGATGCTTGGGCAAGCTGCTTCCATAACAGACCCAGGCCCTAGCATTCGGAGTTTCTCAAAGCCCTGGGTTCAGAGATGTTTTTTATTTTGATATAAAAAGCATGAATAGCTACATGTTTCTCACACTGTTTCATAGTCAGGAAACTCTCTGAAATGCAAATATCAATAACAGTATTACAACATTTTGCCTCTCCAAATTTGTGGATGTTAAAAATATTTTCACATGAAATAAGATTTCACTTTAGAACAGGGAGCACCAATTTTGCGTGACCAAATCCATGCCTTCTCGGTCTTCTCCCACCTCCTCCCAAAAGGTCTTTCAGAGGTAATCCATCATTGCTCTTTATTTAATGGGCACCCAGTTTCTACTGGATTTTAATTGCATGATTGAATAAGCCAGTCCATCCAGCATGAGTGGCACACTCCTAACACTTGAACCTGATCAGCCAAATCTAACATTGCACTGAAGCATTTGCTGCACACAATTGCATTAAACCATAGACATGATTCTGACTTGACATTATTTGACTCTCAAGTAAGCCTCTGATCCTGGACTTCATACCTATAAGGCAGGGGACAGGTATCTGTCTGATCAGTGAGCTACATGTTAAGCAATTTATTCCTGCTCTTTATTAACTGCCCTCAAAAGAGTACCTGAAGATTCTGTCCACAAAATCCAGATACCCTCCAAAAACCATAAGACTGAAAAAGGTTGACTCAGTTTTTTTTCCCTCTATATTTAAGGTGTTCTGATTTTAATTAAATTCAGCAAATACTAGCAGAATGTCTAGTGTACATAGGAACTCTATTTAGAGTTCCCAATGGTCATGTGTTCATTGATAGCACCAGCCCAAGATGGCCACTAAAGCAGAGTGCATAGGTGTAGGAAGGGCATGTGATAGTGAGCTTCAGAATAGCAGGGAAGCCCAGCTGTGTAAATGATACATTGCTTCCTCTGCATTGAGTAGCTAAGCAACAGATCAATGAACAAATAAATGAAATGAGCTACATAGTGCAAAAGGATCTGTGTATATCAAGTTCTTCCCATATATGGTCATTATATAAAATGTATTTCTCATTTGGCTGTGTTTCCACATTTGTGAATTAAGAGAATTGAAATATGTGATCTCTGTTGCTCCTTCCCAATCTGTCATTCCCTGAATATCAGGACAACTCCTATCAGCCTTATTCCTATCAACCTTCCCAGCCCACTCCCAGTAGATGCAGGAAACACTAATCATAAAAATGAAATTGAGTATTTCAGGAGGCCCTTGGGAGGGATACTATGCTTTTCTAATTGTGTCTCCCAGGGTGACCAATACCCCCAGGTGACCCCTCCAGAAGCATCTGTATCACTTGTCCTCTGCCATATGACACAGTGGGCTTTTGTTTTATTCTTTGAAGACCATGCCTCTTGAAATAATACCGTCACTTTTAACTGACAATAGAGGCAAAGATATTTCAGACAAGAAAATTAAGCACAAGGGATGCTAGACCACCCTCATAAAACAACAACTTTCAAGGAATATGAGAATGAGAAGGAACTTGAGAGATCCCTAGTCCAACCCTTTCTTTATCCAATCCTTTTATTTTACAGGGAAAAAAACCTGAGGCCCAGAAACATTAAATGACTTCCGCAAGGTCTCAAGAGCTGGTTGATGCCTGGCCGGAACCCAGGCCCTTCGACTCCCAGCCATTACACCGTAGAGCTTTCTTATACCTAAGCCAAAGCCAGCTTTTCTCTGCATGTTTCTTAAAGTTCCTAAGAGGTGATGGATGTACTAATCCATTTAGGATTCCATTTCAGTGTCTCACAATCTTCACAGTTAGAATGTTCATCATCAGTCTACCCAAAGTTTGCTGCAGTTTAAGCTCATTTATTCAAGTTTTCTCTCAAATTTTACCCAAAGCTGTGAGGTCATAATGAAGAAAGTAGTAGAACACACCTGCAGGTCTTATCAGTAGACTGCTAATAGAGATTTGTTACAAATTGCTAAACAGCATGATAAATAAAAATGTTCATCCTTTAGAAAAGGGGGAAAGAAGTCACAGATTGGTGCTCAAATTTTGCAGTAATAAAATGAAATAATCTCGATAGTCTAGCATGTCCCTTGGTTGCCTCTTTAGAGTAAAATTCCCAGTCTGGTCAGCTTCTTTGAATGCAGTGCTATTGCTAATATCCCTCCTTCCATGTGCCGTGACTCGACATCTGGGCAGTGGAGTCCACCTTCTTACACATGTACCCTCATCCTCAATGTGGAGCCTCACTGGTCAGAACCATGGGAGCACCAGGGGCTCTGATACAGACCTTCATTATCTCATTTCCCTGATCTGGCAACAGCAGGTCCTTGTTAAAGATTCAAGAATGCCTTTGTTACCTTTTTAAGATCTTTTTTCTCCTTCCAATTGTGTGTGTTAGGGAGAAGCAGGAAAAATGGAAATCTTTTAGGGTTGCTATGAATCTGAAGTGGCCAGGGCAGGGTCACTCAAATGACTCAAATGACTTTTGTTTTGACCTACTATAGTTAAGCAGCCTTTTATTTGTCTGGCTTTAACAAAATCCGATACAGATTCTGTAGTGGAGAAATGTGTTTTTTTAATTTATTCCTTCTCCACCTGTTCTATAAGCCTTTTTATTGGTGGTGGGGGGTGTGTACTGGGGATTAATCTCAGGGGTACTCAGCCATTGAGCCACATCCCCAGCCCTATTTTTTTTTTTTTTTTTTTTTTTTTTTATTTAGAGATAGGGTCTCACTGAGTTGCTCAGTGCCTCACTTTTGCTGAGGCTGGCTTTGAACTCATGATCCTCCTGCCTCAGCCTCCCAAGCTGCTGGGATTACAGGTATGCACCACTGCACCTGGCTTCTGTGAGTCTTTTGAACAACTCCTGGGAATCAGAACTGCATTGGGGTCTGGTGGACAAATTCCTGCCCTCAGACTAGCGTGAGGCAGAAGCACTTACCTAAATGCTGCAGCACAGATTTGGAGAGTTCTGGATAAGGAAGAAAAAGCCCCCAGGACCTGGGAACAATTGGGTTAAAAAAAAAAAAAAAAAAAAAATATATATATATATATATATATATATATATATATATATGTAAAATCAAAACAGTGCTTTCTAAAACTTAAAATGGGACTTCTGAATTTGAAAAGGGGTGATGTTCACCTGAGCTTATCAATCTGTGTCAAAAATTGGCATTATTTTACATATTTTTCTCCTTTAAGAAGTGTAAGGAAGAAAATATAAATGAATGGTTCTACCCAGAGACAACCGTCATTAGGTGTTTTTCCCAAACTCTTCTCTATATTGATTTTGTTTATAGACTAGAGATCAATACATAAAATTTTGTTTCCAGAGCATTTGAGATTTTACCTAAAAAGCATTCTCTCATTTTGTTACAAATTTTTATACACATTATTAGCTGCGTGATGCTTCGTTTTGCAGGTAAATCACACTTCATTTAGCCTTTTCTGTTACTGGACAATAGACACACTCTGATAGTAACACATGTTCATGGAATTACCTGTCAAATATAATCATTACAAGTTTCTAATTCCTAAATTGCTCATTTAGCACAACTAAAGCCATGGCTAAAAACTTAACGACTTCACTGTACAACATGGGCATCTACAAGTCAATTCCCTACTTGTCCAGAACACCAGCTCAGGCCATGTGGTAGAATGTCCCTTAGGGAAGCAGCTCTCCTCCTTCATTGTCTTTGTTATAGGCAATATATTTGACACCAGGCAAGAAAACATGGAGGACACAAAACCATGTTTCATTGCCTAAGCTTTTATTTTAGTGACCTTGGTCATTAGCATATGTAACTCTTCCCTTTGAATTTCCTCAAAGATCCATGTAGTATTTCAGGTTCCTGCAAAGTGTGGGTGTTCTGTGAAGTTTATCTGTCATGTTTGAATAATTTCATATGCTTTCTTCGTAAGCAAGCCTCCAATTTGGTGTAAGATTTTTAAAAATTGTTTTAGAGTGATTCGTTACCCTTCAAAAGTCTAGCATATGATCCAGTTAGTTCATTGTCTGTCATAAAGAAGCAAGCAGTTCTTCCTTTTTTTTATTCATTCATAACCTTAATGTGAATATGCATAGTTTTGAAGCATATTTATTTTCACATAAATTGCCTAGCTGTAGTATAAAGGAGAATGGTTTTTTCCAGGACTGAGAGAGCAGTTGTAAACGCCAAAACTAATTAGACCTTTTTCAGCTTAGAAGGAAAAAGTTGTTCTGGGAGACAAGATAGCTCTGACCTATAAGATGAAATCATTTATGACATCAGTGCACCCCCCCCCCAAAAAAAAAAACATTTGTAGCTAAATTAAGTGTAAGTGATGTGTGAATTCTTAGGAAAAAAAACCCTTTTACATAAATTGTGTCAACACAGAGACAAAATAACTAATTAAAAGGTGAAAAACTCAACGTAGCCAATTCTACTGGATACATAACAACCATTTAAACAGATGGCTCTAACTGAGTGATCTAGTATTTCAACTATGTGGTAACCAGTCACAAGTATACATGCTTAATATTCTGGTACACTTCCTGGTCCACTGGCCCTCTGCTTTATATAAAACCTACATAAGACACTCTGAATTTATTTGAAAGAGATATCTTGCCATTTGGGTATCTATTTTACAGAAATATTTGCCTCCAGATTTCTTTCTTGCTTTGAATCTTTGGCACTTGATCCAAAGACTAAATATTGGCATGAAAGAAATTTGACTGTACGTCCACCAGATCCTGGGGTTAAAACAGCCATGTGAGGGGCTGGTGTTGTGGCTCAGTGGTAGAGTGCTTGCCTGGCTTGTGTGAGGCACTGGGTTTAATTCTCAGCACCACATAAAAAATAAACAAATAAAGGTATTGTGTCCATCTACAAGCTTTTATATATATGTAAAACCTGCCATGTGACAGTTGGACACCTTTCCCTGGCACACACTTCATCTACCTGTTGGAGCTAACAGTTCCTGTAGAGGACAGTTAGTCCCACCCCTGGCTTTACAGGTCAGAAAACTGAAGAGTGAGGGTGATTGGTTGCCCAGATCCAGTGAACCCTTCAGTGGCTGGTGGGGCACAGAATCCAGGTTTCCTTACTACCCTGTCCAAGATCCTGGTGTCGTACCACCCTGAAAAACTAAGCCTGGAGACAGGAGGGACACTCTGGGATAAGTCAGTATTCCACCAAGACCAGCTAGTCAACTGAAGATGATGCACAACATACCTGTAATGTGACAGAAAACTGGTTTTAGGCATGGCTTGTGGAATTTGTCTACTAGACAATAAATCTCGTATATGTGTGTCTTTTATTTTTCTTCTTTTGAAGCTAAAAGTAAGAGTCAGAGAAATTGTTTCCATTGTATTTTTTAGTTAGCCTTTTCCACTCTGATCAGTAATCCCTTTCCTGAAACCAGTCCCTTTGTTTTATCAAGTGGTCTGATGAACTACTGTGGATAAACCAGGGCTTTTGTTTTTCTGCAGCATATGCTTAAAAATTTGTCTTCTGCCTCCCAGAATGAAATATTTCTCAAGGGAATAGAAAAGATTAATTAGTGACCTTTCACTCTATTAAACTATGATGAATATATCTCTAATAAAGGTAGAAACATTTACTCACTACTGTGGGTCTGTTAAATGTGCACCATGAACCTTCAAAAGCACTTCCTTCCAAGCCTGGGTGACAGCTTGGAGTTTTCATTACTTGAGGAGGGAGAGGGAATATTCAATTCACAGATATGTGCAATGGATTCACAAATTGGAAATACATATCAAAACTGTAACCATAAAATCATATTTTATAAATTAAAATTGTTTTGTGTTAACTTACTGTGACTACTGTTCAGACTTTGTTCAGAAATCCTTTTTATAGGCTTTCTTAGCAAAAAAAAAATAATAATCCGTATCTATGGATAATGTCTCAATCTTCTGTATATATGTTTTATTAATATGTAAATATTCTGATTTTTTTAAATTACTATGTTCTTTAAGAAAGAATTCAATGCAAGGCTAGTTGTGAAAATGGTGTAAAACATTGTGTTGTGATATCAACTCCCACGATGCTCTTTATGTCTGTTCTGGAAGAATACAATAAATTACTTTAATTGAACATACATGTGTCTTACTATGTGCCAGTCTTTCTGTGTTTGTGAAGTCAATGCTATTCATTAATTAAATGGTATTCATTAAGACTCTACTGATATTCCACTGAAATTATACCTCCTTATGAAGTTAATTTTAAAATATAAAACAAATTATATTGCTAATGAAATGAGAGTCTTCAGACTCTGCAGTCAAGGCTCTGTCTGGCCGTCAGATCAATGGCTATAGCAAGTCCCACAGAAACACTTGGGCATTAAGTACTGAGGTGCTTGAAGCCTAATTTTAAATGAATTAGGTAGCTTTATAATCTTCACTTAAAAGGTTAAGCCCTGCTTCTATGGAAACAACACATCAGAAGGACAAATCAATCTTCTCCAATGCAAAGTGGCTGTGAAAACATAATTGCTTTATTCTTCCTCTTTGAACACTGGAGGGCGCTACCTGCCTCTTGGCTCCACTGGGGCTTTAGTTCAGGGTCTGTTTATGGGCCCCTGATCTGGTCAGCAGCTGTGAGGAACAATGGGCAAGCGGCAGTGGGGAGTAGCAGCTAGCCTGGTGGAAAGGGGGCAGCAAGATGAGTTGCTTGCAAAAGAAGAAAATATACAGTATAACTATCCTGAATCTTTCATGCATACTCACCAGCCTTCCCCTTCTGCCACATGCTGCCAGGTTTAGGGGGCCTTTTGTGTCCATGAAATTTCTTGTAAGAGGTCCACATCATGTTTTATGGCCAAAGTGCCCTGGGATGCCCTTGCTGCCATATGCTGGCAAAGTTTGGTGCTGTGGAGATGGCCTGGTGGAAGGGTCCTAATGGCCTTTATAACCTAGTTAGGGTGAGACAACCCAGTTTTGCCACAAGAGGTTCCATTAGAAGGAAGCTCAATACTACCTCAGTTGTCCTCCTACAGGCCTAGCCTTATCAAGTGATTACGGGAGGTAACAGGCTCCTTTACCAGGTGTATTGAGTTCAACTCCACAATTCACTGCATACCGACCATCCTAAACCTGTGATGGTTTAGGATAACTTGGTTGGGATGCAAGGAAAAGAGGGGCCAGAGCTGAGGCTGGGGAGGCACCTGGCACCAAACCACCTCAGCTCTTATACCATCCCAAGAGGTTCGGACAGCACGGGCAGCCCTGAAGCATTTGAAGTAAGAGGCCTTTCCAGTTTGTATCTTGTATTGATCTGTCTGGCTGAAGTGTGGAGCATTCAGCTGTCAGAATAGCTGGCAATGGGTAAAGAGAACACAGGACAAAACCCTGTGAGAAGAGAATCAACAAGACTCGAAACTAGCTTGGGCTGCAGGAGGGAGGATGTGTCAAAGGGGACACCCAGGTTTCTGGCAGGGGAGTCAGGAGGGGTCTCATTTGCACTCACTAAGGTAAGAAAACAGGGGAGGAGCGATTTGGAGTATGACAGGTGACTCAGTGTTAGCTGTCATTGCATTCATGTATTCCAGGAGTATTCACAACATGCCTGTTACTCTCAGGGGCTGGGAGCACAGCAGTGAGCAAAAAATGTGCCTGCTCTTTTGGAACTCACTCAGAACATGTGTCACAGACAGCAGACAGATGGCAGAACCCTGGGGGAAACACCAGCACACAAGTCCTATTTGTGTTCCTGAACAGCTTTACCAGGGAGGAGGGAATTTAAACTTGGAAGCTTTTTTCCAAACTAGAAGCAATTAAGATGTGATGCACCACTCATTCCTCATGACTCAGCTCTCAACTAATCTTCACCATCAAAGAGGGCTTCCTGACTACCTGCTCACAAGTAGCCACAGGCTCCATCAAATCAGTTTTTTACTTCCTTTAGGTTACTTACCACTCTGGAATTTTGTATATTTATGCATTTGATTGCTATCCATTTTGCACAGGAATCTAAGGCTCATGGTGTCAGGGATTTTATCTAGAACATTAAGATTTCAGGGCCTAGTGAAAACATTTTAGGACACTTTCCTGGCAAAAGTGGACTAGCTAAAAATTTTACCTGAAGTTTGTAATTAACATGCAGACTAGCCCTCCTGACCAAAGCCAATTATGGTCTCCCAGTACTGAAAGTCAGTTATAGAAGGTAACTCACCTTCTCCTATCAGCCCAAATGCTGAGCCTTTATCAGAAATCTGAGAAGAACCAAGCCAGTGGGAATGTTAGGAGTGAGGGAAAGACTGGGAAAGTCAGACCAGCAAAGGAACCAAGGGGGAAAATCAGGAAATTGTATTACAAACCCCTCCTTCCAGATTCTAGTTTATATCACGTCGACTTTATTTTCCCCTATATCACCTGCCCATTTTTATTATAAATAGTGGATAAATTGGCACATTAGATGGGCCAAAGAGATGTTGGCTGTGTTCCTTGAAGATTTCATAGGTCTGATTCAGGCCAACCTTTAGAATGTACACAGATAACTCCTTTTATATTTTGTAATTTTGAATGCATGAAATTGATATCTCCCCAAATAACATATACACAAATATATCTTATACATATGTGAGTATATAGTTGTTTTTTTCCCCTATTTTGTTATCTTTCAGTGAAATTAAAAGAATGCTAAAGGAACTATAGTTTTAAAAAAAGCCAAAGAATAATCTAAAAATGGAGCTCAAGTGGGCTCCAGTATGCTTTATATATATTGATAATCCAAATAAAGTTCACATGTAAAAGCCTTTTAAATTGTTTTTTGGGTTTATTTTTGTTTCGTGGTTTTGTTTTATTTTGTTTGCCATTCTGACCTGTTCCCTGAGAAATTGAAGGACATTTTAAACCTAAACTTTGAAACTAATTCACTTTCGATCATTTCTTTTAAATACTTTCCAAAAACGCAGCTGATGCCTGTGTGTTAAATGGAGAAGTTGGTCAGGAACCAGGTCTCTTTACTTCAGTTGTGTGCACCCTCCAGCTCAAGGCTGTGACAGATCCAAAAGGTGGAGGGCCCTTGATGTGAATGTGGAGTGAAAATCAATTTTATAAGGGAAATGGAGCATCCTAAATTGTTTCAATGTAATGGTGGACCAATTGCATATTGTTAGAAAAACTACTTTCTCCTATCTCCTAGCAATGGAGGGTGAAAGAATGCATTTTAATAGAGAGCTCTTACTCTGTATGTTACAAAATTAAACATCCTCCAAAAGTGATGTTTCTAACCACTGGACAGGGACAATCAGGAGCAACTCAATTAAATACCTCATGCTCACCCCATCCCCCTCTGGTGGTGAACATTATAATGTTACATCATCGTTATGAGAAATATTTCCCCTTGTGAAGCAATTCCCACCTTTTTCCACTCCTGCCCCTCACCAATGCTCCCTGTAACATGGACCTGTAGCTCAGACAGCTTTGGCTCTCATTAAGATTTCTGTGTTTGTTTTCATGATTTATATCATGTACTGTTCAAGTGTGTTTTTCCTGTCTGTCCCATTAATGTCAGTGTTCCCAGGAAACTAACCACAGCTGGTTATTCCTGTGTATGCCCCAGTGGGATTGGCTTACTAGTCAGGAAGTGTGAACATATTTTAAATGTGACCAGAAGCCTATATGAACAATGATCATGTCATTATAGTTGTCCCTTATGATAGCATATAGCTTTAGAAAATGAACAAACTCAAAAACTGCAAGGGGGTTGGGAAGGAAGAGGTGGTACAGTTAGATTGAACATAGGAGAAAAGCCAAAATATGCTTTTAAAAATGTGAGCACAACTTACTCTTCTTCCACTACCCCCAATTAAATATATAAAACTATAGAAACAGAATCTCTGCTTACCATACAGGAATAGACAGGCATAAGGTAAAACCTAATCTATATAAACATATAGTAAAGGGGTGTAATAATTAGCATAACTTATGTTAAGCTGCTATAACAAAGGAGCCCAAAAATAAAGTGGCTTGAATGAAACACATTTTTTTTTTACTCTAACTCATAATGGCCCAGAGCTGGATGGTAGGTGAGAGTCAGCTGCTCCATGAGGCCATACAGAAACCAGTTCAATTTGTGTGGTTGTTCTGCCACCCACTAGCAGATACCTGTGTGCTCATAGTCAAAGCCAACTTCCAAAAGTCTGTATTGAAGCCTATGAAAAGAGGAAAAGGTTAGTGGAAGACTTGCAGATTTCACTTCTGCTTACATCCCATTAGCCAAAAGTTGGCCAAATAGCTATACCTAGAACAAAGGAGGCTAGGAAACAGTCTCTAGCTGGGTGACTCTGCCTAGCTAAAACTTTGATTCTATTCCTACAAGGAGGAGGGAAAGAATGGATACTGGGAACAACTAACTTTTGATACCACAGATGCCATTTTAATTGGTGGGAAGAGGATGAATTATTCAATAGTGTTGAGGGTAACTGCTTCCCATTTATAAAAGTTCATATACAAAATAAACATATATACATAAATGTTCATTTTGTATCTATACAGATGAACCCAAAATGGACCATAGAAGAGCTAAAACTATAAAATTCTTAGGAGAAAAATACAGGAGTAAATCTTCATGCTCTTGGGTCAAGTAGCCGTTTCTTACATATCACACCAAAAATACAAGTGACAAAAGGAAGATAGATAAAATGGACATAATAGAAATGAAAAAATTTTGTGCCTCAAAGGATCCCAAGAATGTGAAAGACAACTCACAGGATAGGGGAACATGTTGTAAATCATATATCTGACAAAGATCTTACATCCAGGATATATGAAGAACTTTTCAACTCAAAAATAAAAAGACAAATAACCTAACTTAAAAATAAGTTTAAAAGAAAATAAAGGACAGACTTTTTTCCAAAAAAGATATTCAAATGGGCACTAGGTCAATAAGCACATGAAATGATGTTCAACATCATTAGTCATCAGAAAAATGCAAATCAAAACCACAATGAGATACCACCTCACAACCATGAGGATGGCTTATCATCAAAAAACAGACAGTACAGCTTTGACAATACTATGGTGAAACTGGAACCCTCCTCATACACTGCTGGTGATAATATAAGAGGGTACAGTCTTTTTGGAAATCAGTTTGGCAGTTTCTCAAAACATTAAACACGTTGCTAAATAATTCAGCAATTCCAGGTATATACCCAAGAGGATTATAAACATACAGCCAAAGACTTTTACACATATGTTCATAGCAACATTGCTCATGATTGCCAAAAATTGGAAACATCTCAATGCCTATCCTTTAATGAATGCATAAGCAAATGTGGTATATCCCTACAATGAATTGTCAATTTGGGCAATAAAGAGCAATGAAGTACTGATACATGTTAATATGGGCAAACCTTGAAACATTATGCTAAGTGAAAGGAATCAGTCACAAAAGACCACACATTGTATGATTCCACTTATATAAAATGTCCAGAATAGACAAATCCACAGAGGCAGAAAGTAATTTGTAGTCGCCTAGGGCAGGGAGTGGATGCAATACTGGAGAATGACTGTTGATAGGCACAGGGTTTCTTTGGGAATGATGAAAATGTCTAAAATTAGATAATATGCTTAAAAACATTTAAAGTGCTTTTACACTTTAAAAGCATAAATTTTATGACATGTTGATTCTAGCTCCATAAAGCTAGAATTTAAAAAAAAAGTAGACCCTCCTCAATAGATATGTAGCAATTAACTCCAGATGTTTCACGGATTCATCTGTAAAATTTCTGTTAAGTTGGAGAAAAGGAAGGATTTTGCCAACATGATGCCATAGGAAGAAATTATCAAGTGAAAATTAATACATTTAAATCATATTTCAAAAAATCTACAAAATTAAATAGCAAATGACAAAATGAGAAAAACATTTGCAGAATAAATGTCTTTTTAACAAAGATTATTTATACTTATTGTATATTCAACTCATACATCAAATGATCAATAAACATATATGAATGCTAACATTAAACCAAGAAATGCAAATTTAAATGGTAATATGAAATATTTTGGGTATCCACTTGGCAAAAATTAAAACAAAGACAGCAGCAGTGTTTCTTCTAACGAAGAGAACCATCTGCCATACTCTACAGATATGCATGTCAATCAGCAGTATATTTTCGAGGACAATTTGGCAATACTAATCGAAGTTGCTCCATATCTTGCCTAGCCTTTGACCTAGTAATTCTATCTGAAGAAATTTTCTTTAAAGAAATGATCAAAGTCACACAGTGTTCATTGTAACATGTTTTAAATGCCAAAAACTAAAAACAATGTATGTGTCCAATAATAGTTTAAATATAAGACATCCTTAAAATGGAACCTTATACAGCCATTTTAATTGGTATTCATAGAGACCAACAGTCAATTATTTGGGGTGGGAGAAGCTGTAAAGCAATAGTACTACATATTTCTTTGTATTTTAGTACACAAATTCATAGAAAGAAGTCTAAGAAACCTCACACCAAACTATTAACTCTGGATGGTGAGATTATGAGTACTTTTAAACTTTCCTTCTATTGTCTACCTAAATTAATTTTTCTGAAATGAATATGTGCTACTTTTGCAATAAGAAGATGATTTTTTTATAGAATACTTAATGTCATGGAGAAATGTTCTTGATATATTTATATGCTAAGCAGTGTGATTGTCCTGCTTGTATTTTTTAAATTTCAGGAACACTTTTTGTAAAGTTAGTTATCATTGTAATGACAAATGCAGACTAATTGTAGCATGTCCAAAAATATGCAACAAAAGCCACCTACAGCTTAAAAAAAGTTATAGATAGTGTGTTAATTAACCATCAGCCTGATCACACTTGGCAAAAGAAATACATGCATGCACAGAACAAAGAATAGGAGGTATCCACAGGTTGTCTCTGGGTGGTGGAATTATATGAGATTTTTCAAAAGTATGTGTGTTTACATTTTATAAAAGGAATGTATGTATCATTTTCTAACAACTAAAAAAATGTAAAAGAAGAAAAGGTTCAGTGGTGTATGTATCTGTACATATGTAATACTGCTTGGACACTCTTAGGAAAACCTGAAATATCTTGGAATTCTGGAGATACATGCTTCTCAAATATCAGATAAGCTCAGGGAAAACTTGAGTATCCAGATCCTTGTTTCTCTGAAATTATGTGCATAAACCTATTTACAGGACTCTGGGTTAATGCTTTACTTTGAAGAGAAAAATAATCATTCTGCAGCTTAACAGGAAAAGGATATCCTCTCCGTAGCTTAAAAGGAAACTGGAGACAGTGCTTTATAAAAAATGTATTCGTTGCAAGACGAGAAGAAACCCATCAGAGGTGTAAGTGCATTTGACACATCAAAAAAACAATGCCACCAGGGCCTTTGGGATTTGGAGAGAAATCCAAGAAAAATAAAACATGAGGTGGATAGTTGGAACACAAGTCCAGGAGCCAAACAGATTCAGGCCATGAGAGTCTGTTCTCTCATGTGCTTCTTATTCTTCTCTGCAATTCTATACTGACCAGCAGGTGTTGTGTTTTGAAAAAACAAACGTGTGACTCAAGCCCGACTTGTGGCACCAACTCTATGAATCCTGGATGATATGGGACACATTGTGGCACTCCTCAGAAGGTCTTATGAAGTAGACAGTTACCTGCCCCACTCAACAGATGAGAAAAGCAAGCCCCCTTGTTCTTGCTCATATGACCAAGGAGTTGTTTTTAACCTAGATTTGAAATCAGAGAGGGTAATTCCAACTCCTGCATTCTTATCATCTGTTTTCGTCTCTCAGTGGAGCCTTATTAGTGGACAGAAGCATCTAGAATAACCTCAGTGAGCGTCTGGCCTGGATGATTCGCCTTTAGAGTGCTCGTTCTGTGCTTCAGTTAGCTCAAAATCTTTGAGCCAAACATGATAACACATATCTATCAAGTGCTTCTTACAAGCCAGGTATTGTCAGCCATATTCTACAGAGAGCAATTTAGTTCACCTCCATTATAAGCCCTGAAAGTCATCCCCACTTTACAGGCCAGCAGACAGACTTACAGAGAGCTTAAACAACTTGCCCAAAGTCATATAGGTAACAATTCACAGAGCCAAGATCCAAACCCAAGGTTTCTAATCTAGACCCGGGACTTCCAGTCTTCATGCTATCAGAGGTACTTCTAGATAAATGTGTTGGATCCTTGTTATATGACAGGCCTTGCTCTAAGTGTGTCCTTGAATCATCTCATTTGAAATATCTCCAGTATACCACCATAAAGAGGCTGGGAAGTAGCTGCTTGTATCTTCAGCCTACAAATATATACATATATTTGTAGTTGAAGATGGACACAATACCTTTATTTTATTTATTTATTTTTATGTGGTGCTGGGGTAGAGCCCAGTGATTCAGACATGCTAGGCAAGCACTCTACCACTGAGCTACAACCCTAGCACTGACAGGTTCTTTATTAAAATGTTTTTGAGGGAATGTAGCAGTGACTGAAAGAGGGTCTTGATGATCAGAATAGCCACCAAGGATACTGACTCTTATCCTTGATTTGGTTCTGGTAACTTTTTTCCCTTTATTTCCTCCATTCTCCATTGTCTATCTATCCACCAAAAGAAATGGAAGTCAAAGCCTGGCATGGTGGCGCACACCTGTAATCCCAGCACTTGGGAGGCTGAGGCAGGAGGATTGCGATTTCAAAGCCAGCTTCAGCAATGGCGAGGCACTTAGCAACTCAGTGAAACCCCGTCTCTAATAAAATTCAAAAGAGGGCTGGGATGTGGCCCAGTGGTCGAGTGCCCCTGAGTTCAATCCCCAGTACCAAAAAAAAAAAAAAAAAGAAAGAAAGAAAGAAAAAAAGAAAAAGAAAAAGAAATGGAAGTCATACTACCAATAGTGGTATAAGCCACTGAAACTGCTGAAAACCCACACCATAGTAGGGAGAGCTTTGTTGCAGGTGACAGGGCTGGTGGAGCTGGAAAGAAGTGATGCCACTCAATATCGATCATCCTGTGGGGAAAAAGGTACACTCACATATTGCTGGTGGGACTGCAAATTGGTGCAACCACTAGGGAAAGCAGTATGGAGATTCCTCAGAAAACTTGGAATAGAACCACGATTTGACCCAGTTATCCCACTCCTCGATTTATACACCATGGACTTAAAATCAGCACACTGACTCAGATGCTCTTGAGAGTGGGGCCCCATATGTTCTAACCAGCCTTCTAGGTGATCCTGGTGCATGTTAAAGTTTGGGAGTCACAGCTCTAGAAGAGCTGGGAAATGTGGCAAGGCCCTAAACACATGAATGGATTAGGAGGAACTGGTGACTGTAATAGTAACTTGGGGATTCTCTCCCTTAATGAATGAGAGCTGACTCAACGTTTTCCCTGTGATAGCATCACAATCCATTCCCTTCCGATTAGAGAATCTGGGTGGCATTGCAGAAGCATGTGAAAGTGCCAATACCCTGGGTCATCCAGTGAGTGTGTGGAGCAATGGGAACATGGATGTCAAGTGTTGCTGTTGGGAAGAATATGACACTCATCCTTCTCAAACAGCTGCTGGAATTGAGGCCCATAGAAGCAGGGAAAAGAGGCAAAGCTAAGACCAGACACCAGATTTCTCTCGGTCCCTCAGGCCAGGTAATCAATCTGTTGGTTCTCTTCCAAAGTCTGTCTTGGGCCCAGCTGTGTATTCTCTGGATCCCTCTCTTCCCTTCCCTCACATGCTTGCTCTAGAGAGATGTAACCAACTCAGCTGGACTTGACTATTGCTCTGCCCTCCAGAATGACCAACCATTATGTCCAGGAAGTCAGGCAGCACCAGCTGGAGAAGAAATCAAGAATACAAGTCTCAAGAGATATTATTTAAGCTGAGACATATCTACTGTGCACCTAGAGTATACAGGACCATACAGTCACTGTGTTTCGGGCCTAAGTAAGGAGAGAAGACATAAACCCACCAGTATAAGAGAGGCAACACAAGCTCCAAGAACTCTGTAGAACAAATGCCCACAAGGCAACAGGTGGTATTTTCCAAAAGAATCAACAAAATTAGAGTCCTGAGAATGGAAAAGCCATTGGAAGGAGGGACTCTAGCTGAGCTTCCAAAGTTAAAGAAATGTGTTGTGACAGAGGTGGTGTTCACTCCAGCAAAGAGGCCAGTTAGAAAGGACAGGCATTTACAGATCTTGGAAGTCTGTTATCTTAAAAAGAAATTTGTTTGGTGAAAGTGGGATATATCACTGCAAAGCAGATGAAGCAAGGAGCCAGTGGTAGGAGACCATGAAAACTAGCATAAAGATTTCTGAAACTCAGTAAGCAGTGTGATGGAGCACACCTGTAACCCCAGCTACTCAGGAAGCTGAGGCAGGAGGATCATAAGTTCCAGGGCATCCTCAGTAACTTAGTGAGACCCTATCTCAAAATAAAAAATAGAAATGACTGAGGATGTGACTCAGTAGTAGAGTGTCCCTGGGTTCAATTCCTAGTACTACATTAAAAAACATTCCAAAATTCATTCTGTAGGCCAGGGTTGTCCAGTATCTGTTTCTCAGAATACTCTTTTTATAGAAATGTAGTAGATGTTATAAGACAAAAGACTCATTAATCCCAGAACATTTTTATCACCCTCAAAAGAAACCCTGTACCCATTAGAAGCTTTTTTCCAGTATTATTCCCCTCTCAGCCCTAGGCAACCACTAATTACTTTCTGTCTCTATGGATTTATCTATTCTGGACATTTATAAATGGAAATCATACAACATATGGTGTTTTGTGACTGGTTTCTTTCACTTTGCATACGGTTTTCCAGGTTTGTTCATGTTGTCATAGATAGCACCACTTCATTGCTTCTCATTGCCAAATAATATCTCAATATCTGAATATGCAGGCTGGGGTGGTAGCTCAGTGGTAGAGCTCTCGCCTAGCACATGCAAGGCCCTGGGTTCAATCCTCAGCACCACATGAAAATAAATAAATAAAGGTATTGTGTCCAACTACAACTAAAAAATAAATTTTAAAAATATTCAATTTAGGTGGATCTGCTGATCCTGGAATTCATAAGATATCAAGCCGAAGAGTAAGGCTACATGGGGAAGATGGAAAAAGCTAAACCTCAGCTGCTTTTGCCATCCTGCCCCACAAAACAGCTCCTTCCAATTCCATGCTGGGTGGGGGACAAATCCCTTCTTACAACTAATAGAGAGCACATGCTAAAGAGGCATGAGACTTACTCTCTTTTTTTTCCAACAAATCTAATTCTTTTTGCAGATGAAATATAAACATGCAAAGATCCTCTGTAATAATGATAATATAAAAGCTGACATTTATTGGATTCTTAACCCTGGGAGGGCTCATGCAGAACTCTCTGCATGCATTATCCTACTTAATATTTACAAAAAACCTTGAGTTTTGAAACTATGTTAAGACATGAAGAAAATGAGGATCAGAGGTGAATAACTTCATGAGCATTATAAAACTGCCCCAAGGCCAACATTCCTAGCCATCCATTCTGACATAGAAAAAATCCAGCCTCTCCCTTGTGCCATACACCTGAAGAGCAGTTTCAGTAAGCCCACCTGGCCATCTGCATATTTTCCCAATGGGAAGCTTATGATGATCTTTCACAAATAACTCAGATATAATTTATCATACTCTAACAAATTCTGGAGGTGCCAAACCTGTAGCATATGTACAAATAATTTGGCTCAGCAGCATAAATGTTTATTCATAGCTTTTAAAAAATAAACAACCTAGACCAGTAGAGTAGAGGAAGGTGATCTGTGGGAGGGAGGAGAGGAGGGAGAGAGAAGGTACTGGGGAATGAAGTTGATAAAATTATGTACCTATGTGTAGTTACAAATATGTAGCAACAAAACCCACTATCGTATATAATTATAATGTACCAATAAAAATCAACAAACAAACCTGTTTCTCTGAGTTTTTGTGATATTTCTTCTCTCCTTCTGAACTTTATGTTGGCTCACTGGTGCCCTTAGGAACTGATTCTTAAACTGGTTAGCACCAAGAAACACTGTAATCTGAAGTTAAACCTGCTTTCAATTTTGTTTCAACATGAGATTTTTTTTTTTTTTCTCAGATAGGCCTTGTTTTCCAAAGAAAGCATGGTGTCTTTTGTGTTTTAAGACACATCCACTTCTGCAATTTCAAAGGACAGGAGAACCAATTCTGTTCAGCACTGGCCAATTTCAGTTCCTGTGAAAGATCCGAGAGGAAGTGCTACGTGAATGAGATCTGAATAAAGCATATTATTAGATCTCAAAGAGAATCAATAGATTCTAACATAGTTTTCCGTGCATTGCATCAATAGAGCACCATGGTTATGAAGGCATTACTGTCTTGTCTTCTTTTGCTGATTTGAAAGCTTGTGTTTTGTTGTTGCTGACTTGCCTCTGGGTCATCATCCTAAGGACTAATTTGTTTGGTTTTGTGATGCATCATCCCTGCAGCCAAAACTCAAAGCTTGGAACACCTAGAGAGATAAATGAGTGTTACTTTTATAATCTGTGCTCTATAAAGAAATTTTAACCTGGAAAGGTTCCACGGCACACCCTGGTCCCCCATTCAACAGCATCCGGAATGCGGAGCATAGCCCTAAGCAGAGCTTTAATGTGCTTAGTATCTGGGAGAATCTGAGGGGGTCATCTCACCTTTGGTTTTACAGCTGAGTTAAGGGCTGTAAAATAAGGAAGTAGAACAGACGAGTTAAGGGCTACTACCGGATGAATTGCACTGTCCCTGCCCCCTTCCCAGAATTTACCTGTTCACGTTCTAATCCCACAATATTTTAGAATGTGAGCCTTTTTGGAGTCAGGGTGTTTGCTGAGGTAATTCAATTAAAATGAGATCATTAAGGTGGGCCCTAACACTCATCCTGAAGACTGGTATCCTTATGAGAAGAGGAAGATTTTGGATGCAGACACATACTGTGGGAATAGAATGGCAAAGACACAGGGAGAAGACAGTCTTCCAAAAGCCAAGGAGGGAGGCCCAGAACAGATCCTTCCTCCACAGCCCTAAAAAAGAACCTTGAACTTCATTCTAGAAGTTCTGAGAACTTCTAGAACTGTGGGAAAACACACTCTGTTGCTTTAATCTACCCAGTTTGCAGTATTTTGCTGCAGCAGCCTGAGCTCACTAATTCAGGGGCCTTTACTGCCACCCAGCTCCACACCCCAAGACCTTGCCTCCCAAGCTAACAGCGCTAGACCCCGAAGCCAGACATACCCCTTTGTTTGGAATTTGCATGCCCTATGTCCACGTTAGAAATATAGAGGAACAGAGGAGACCTAACCTTCTGTCTCCTCCTCAGACCAGGCTTCCTCTCCAGTAAATCCTACTGGGAGATTTGACATTAGAGTTTTCCTGGTCAACAGGTCGAGGCCGAGTGGTCATTCTACCTTCTTCACAGTTCTCTTGCTGGGGAGCTTTCTCCCAGGAAATCTTCACTTGTGTGTGGACGTACAGACTATGCTTACTAAGACCCTTTGTTTTGGCAGCCAGTGATTTTTTTTTATTTTTATTTTTATTTTTAGATATACGTGACAGTAGGGTGTATTTTGACATATTATACATACATGGGTGCAACCCATGATTTTTGTCCAAGAAGGCCACATTGTTTTTGCAAAGCCCTCAGGCACACTGCCCTCTCTCCAGGGTCCTGCCTGCTCACTTAGAGAGTCATGAGGCCCAGTGCTAGGTGTTTTCCAGCACGCTCTCATCCCATCTTCTCAACTTGCCTCAGTGGAAGGTATCACCATCTCCATTGCTAGATGGAGAAACTGGGGCACATTCCAGCTAAGAACTTTCCTAAAGTTCACACAGCTCACAAGTCAGAGAGATACATTCGCCTTTGAGACTCTGACTATCAGGCCTACATATTATCCTATGGGAAGAGATGCAACAGATTAGCATCCCCCTATGGCTGGGAGTCCTGAGCCTTAAGCTCCTCCTCCAAGAGAACAAAGGGAAAAGGCCAGCAGGGACTTATCCAGGTTAGTGTTCAGGACATTTGTCTCTGGAAACTTCAGAGTACAATTGCTGCAGAGGGTGACAGAGATGTGCTTTTCATGTAGCTCCAGAAAAGGGCCGCTCACAGGGTGGATCTGAGAAGGGTTGCTTACTGCTCCACAATGAGGTAAATAGAAAAGTGAGAGTGAGTGTGTGGAAATATCCTCACACGTTTAACAGAGCAATGCCCGGTCAGCAGACCTCATGATAAGAAATGAGCCCAGATATCACCTATCTTTTTATACAAAAATTTCATCTTTCTCTTCATAATCAGACCCTATTACAAATAAAGGGAAAAAAATACTGGGCCTTCATCATGAAAAGTTTGAGAAGGGCTATCCAGAGCCCTCAGTCACTGACTGAGGAGGGATAAGGAGAGACGGAGAGGCCCAGAGGCCCAGAAATGCAGGAATCCTCTCAAGCAGGCCAAAGCTGTGGAGGGGATGGTCCAGCCACCTCAAGGTGGGGTATGAGCCCCTCCAATCCCAACTGCCCCTTTGTCAGTGGCCTTATGTAGTAGTCAAATGGGTGTCAGACTGGAAGTTGAGTTTGGCTTTTAGTTGTGGTTTAATGGTGTATCCTTGGGCCAGAATTTCACCCAAATCTATATGATGGAGATGATAATGGTACTTAGTTTATGAGGTTATTTTGAGGAATATACAAAGTCATCATGTTAACATACAACTTGAGGGTGTAGCTCAGTGGCAGTGCCTAGCAGGCATGAGGCTCTGGGTTCCATTCTAGCACAGCAACAACACAAATACAGGAGAGTGTTTTCAATCATGCCTGCATACAGTGCTGTGTTAACTATACAGCTCACTCTTCCTCCTCCAGCCTCTGTTCTACTGAAATGCCTTGCCAATTATGTTTTTGCAAATGTTTGTTTGTGAAGGAGGTGTTCCAGGGCTCCCATAAACATTTAACTTACAATTAATTTTTAAATATATTGTAACTATTCTCCTAAAAACTATTGCACTCAAATATGTTAAACACCCAGTTTTAGCACACTGGGAACCACAACCTGGTTAATTTCCTTTCTTTTTAATTGCCTTCGTAAACAGGTAATAGAAGACACAGTCTTACTTCATTGAGGAACCTCAGAAGGAGAACATGAGCCCAACCCCAGGTGCCTAGATTCTGGCACCATAATGGAGGATGCTGGAACATACCCAAGTCCCCTTCACCTGACTGGTACCTTGGCCCCTGTTATTGGCCACTTTCCTGTTAACTGGAGGGACTTCCTTTCCAGGGACCTGCCCTCAAGCGACTGGGAACCTCCACATCCATGTCTCCAACCCGGAAGTACTCTGCCAGTGAAGGACTGAGCAAGGCTCTCCCTCTGCCGTAAAGTAGGACAACTTTGTGGTACAATTCAAGCTGAAGAGCAACCTGAGGGATCAGGATGAGAGGATGTCCTTACTTGGTTCCTTCTCCTGCCCTCGACTTTCTTTCACCTGTAAATACACAGCCCCAACACATTCACCTGAATCCCAGTTTCAAACCCTGCTGCAAGGGAGCCCACCCTGAGACGCCTTCCCCATGAAGTGCTCACAGCTGTTCCTGCTCACTTTCCCCTTGTCTCTCAGAGGTGTCCTTGTGGTCACAGGATCCCCACAAATGCCACTGGATTGCTGGTTATGATGGGAGGAATATTTGTGTCCCCTCCAATTTCATGTGCTGAAGCCCTAACCCCCAACGAAATTGTATTTGGAGGTGGGGCCCATGGGAGGTGACCAGGTTTAAATGAGGTCACGAGGGGATTAGTATCCTTATAGAAAGAAAAAGAGACAGAGGTCCCTCTCCCCCTTCAGGCACCCACGGAGGAAAGGCCATGTTGAGAACATAACCAGGCAGAAGGCCCTTCCCAAGAACCCAGCCATGCTGGCACCCTGAGCCTGCACTTCTAGCCTCCATAACTATGAGAAATAAATGTCACAGTTTAAGCCAGTTAGGCTGTGGTATTCTGTTACAACTCAAGCTGACTAAGGCACTGGCTCTGCTGCCAACAACCTAAAGGCTGGGGTGCAGCCTCTCATGGCTGATGTGACCTCTGCTGGCAGCTATTTCTTTCCTCAGATTTTTATCAGAATTGGCTTGGGTTCCTTGGCATGACAGAGTCAGTTCCCAGGACACAAGACTGCTCTCACAGGTGCTGAGTCTGAACACATCCCCAAGCACAGCATAGCCCCCTCTCCTCTGTGGCCTGACTGGGCTGCCATGCCATGACCCCATGCTTGCTTGTGCCCAACCACCCCTATGGGTTGCTGTCTCAGGAAGAAGGGGCCAAAGGCTCATAATCCCCTTCCTCCCACCACATTGGTCCCACCTTGAGGCAAGGATTCCTTTTGGAAATTCTTCTACTCCATCCTTAGCAGGCTTGAGGTTTCATAGAGCAATAGTTTTTCACCTCTTTGAGATGAGTAGTAAGTTTCAATTTTTCCATTCATAAAATAAATTCATATCAAGAAAAATATCACTTTTATATAACTACATGATACTTATTTTCATTGTTGCTTTAAAATTTTGTAAGTAAGAAACATAAGCCCATACCTTCAGCCATTCATTTCTCAATTATTTCAAGGGACATAGGTCACAGATGAGGCTGGGGGTACAGGAGAAGGACATCCTGACTGGACAGCTGAAGACTGGCCTCAGGCAAGTTCTGAACCTCCCTCTCCCTATCACCCCACAAGGGCCTGGGGCTCTGTGACCATGCACTTCTTCAGGCAGTTGCTTTCAACAGCTACTCCTTCTGTCCTTTAGATAGCCCCAAACAGCTAAATGAACCAAAGGGAGCCTGGCCCTCTTCACCCTTCGTTCTTGAGATCATCCTATTACTAGGAAAGAAGCCAAATGATAAGCAGCAGAGAGAAGGAGGAAGCCCCATCAGAACAGTCAGTCCCTAAAGTGGATTTCACCCCAGGTGAGGCAAGCCATGGCTTTAGCCTCCTGCCATTTGCCCAGAAAGCCTGTGGCTGTCTTTGTAATTGTCCCTGCCCACAGGACTGTGTCTGCCTTCTACATGGCTCACTTGGCTTTCCTGACCAACAAATACCTGTGCTTTAGATCAGCCTCCTGCTGCTCCCCCTCCTGAAATGTGCTCCCTGCCTCTTGCTTGGGGACCCAGTCAGACCCAGTCTTCCAGGCCACTCAGTACCCTCCTGCATCTCTTCACAACTTTCCTCCTTGGGCCCGGTTCCCTCCTACTGCCATCTTCATCAATTCCTCATAGTGCGTTATGACAGGGCCTCAGAACGGAAGCCACTAACTCCCGCTTCTTAGTTTGCTTGAGCTGTTATGACAAAATACCACAGACTGGTTCATAAGCAACAGACATTAACTGTTCACAGTTCTGGAAGTCCAAAAGTAAGACCGAAGCAGATTTGGTTTCTAGTAAGAGTCCACTTTCTGGTTCATAGATGGTGCCGTCTAGCTGTGCACTTACCTGGTGGAAGGGGCAGGGGAGCTCTCTGGGGGCCTGTTTTATAAGGGCACTAATCCAGCTCACAAGGGCTCCACCCTCAAGACCTAATCACTTCCCAATCCCACTTCTTGATCCCATCCCCTTGGGGGTTTGGATTTCAGGTATGAACTTAAGGGAATCCAAACATTCAGACCGAAGCATCTGGGCAGCTGTGTGCGCCCCTGACTTTCCAGTGTTGCTGTGGTCACAGTGGCAGCCTGGAGTAGAAGGATGGTTAGGTGACACTGTGTGCTTTATGCACACACATTACTTCCTGTGAGCCTGGCCAAATCCCTGGAGGGGGAGGTAGATCCCTTTTTATAAATGCAGAAAGCGAAGCTCACTTGGACGCCTGGGCTCAGATCAGATGTCACAGTGCATTAATCTATCTTAAAAAGAAATAAGCAAAAGCTGACCACACGATGAAGCTCAGAGTAATGCAGAGCCCATAAGAGGCAGAGAGGGGTTCAGCGCTGTGTCTCTGGGATGCCAAAGCCCCTCTCTTCCATGTGGATCTTAGTCCCACCATAGCCAGCCTGCCCACGCCAAAACTCCTGCCTTCACCCCTGAGTAGTCTGGGCATTAAGAAGCCCCAGACAATCAGGCAACATGGAGACCTGGGATTCAGCATGGAGTGCCTCTGCAATACCCAATATAGGAGAAGGGTCCAGGCCAGGAAAATCAATTCACCCAGAGCTCCACCCAGAGATTAGATTAGAGACAAAGCTGTTGGGGGATGGGGGTCCTCAAGCATATGTCTATCATGCATTGGAAGTACATAGGGCCATCAGTTTTGTCTTGGGTTTTTTTGGCACAATGACTTGGGTCCGGAGCCACTCTGGATATTTAATGGGTTGAGGACAGAAATGCCAAGCATCCTACAGTGAGCAAATCAGGCCTATGCTAGGCAGAAGCTCCTGCCCAAATCACCAGTAGAGCCCCCTGAGGCAACACTGAGTTTTTTTCAACTAGTTTTTTTTTTTTTTTTTTTTCCTTTTGTGTTCCCTCTGTATTATTTGTCTTCTTGGTATTGACCAAAAGGACACAGTTTGCACGTCTGGGGCCCACTGCCTGCTTTCAGGCTGCTGGAGGATCAAGGCATTCAGAAGCATGTGACTAGGCCTCTCTGTGCTCAGGACTTTTAATCTCCTTAATTGAAATTGATTGGCCTCTTGGGAGGCAGCTCTGCATTGGCCCCGAGCTTCAGCATACTATCAACTTTTGCTTATTTCTTTTAAAGACCAATTGACACACCACAGCATCTAATCTTCTCCCTGAATACTGGGCCCCTTTCCTGACCAGGAGCAAAATCAGAAATTCACACACAAACACAGCTCAGGAAATAAAAGCTCCTGATAAAAATAAGGGAAGAATATTCTTGTCTCATTGTGGCTTAGCATTATACAAAAAGCCAGTCCAAACCCCATTACCAAGGAAAGATGTAATCAAATGGGAAAGGAGCAACGGGAGGGGTAAGGGGAAGAGTTGCCTTCTAAAGCTTGCAAGATAAATAGACTGCCCCGGAGCACATCTAAGAACCAGCTGCAAAAAAAAGATAAAAAGGGAAGAAAAGTGAAAGAGCTTCTCAAGTTAAAAGAAATCCAAACATAAGAGAATTGTTTGAGCATCCAGATTTGTGTTCATCTAGGCATACCACTGTCACCCTGAAGTGGCCGGAGCTGGCTCACAAACCGGTTTGGCAGGTCGTATCTCCTGGCAAAGCCTCTGAAAGGGCTCCTTACTTACCAGACTGATCACATATCCTGAAAATACACCTCAGGGAACCTTCCTGTGCCCATGCTGGTGGGTCATTGAATCTCCTTGGCACTGGGCTTGAGAAAAGCTGCGCTCAGGCCAGCTTGTGGCTTCCAAGCCCTGGCCTCTGTTCCTGAACACAGGAGTGGCACTAGGATATAAGAAGAGGAAGCATCTTAGAAGTAAGCTAGCACAGCACTGACAAGTCACGTAAGCTTTATAATAAAATAATAAACTCACTCTAATAATTTTCTGCCTAACCTGAAGATCAAATCTAGAGATCTAGATTTTTAAAAGGAGAGAGATACAGCTTGTTTGTTGTTGGAAATCTCGATTTTCAAAACAATTCAAGAAGAAAGTGGTTCTTAGTCCTAATGTTGCCTCTGTAGAGAAAGAAAACCTTTTCCTCTACCCTCTTACATTCAGTTACTAGGGCCTATGGATTAAACTAACAAACCTGAGGTCAATAGGAGAAAAAGCTTTAAAATTTTTACTTGGCTGGGCACAGTGGCACACACCTGTAATCCCAGCAGCTCCAGAGGCTAAGACAGAAAGATCAAAAGTTCAAAGCCAGACTCAGCAATGGTGAAGTGCTAAGCAACTCAGTGAGACCCTGTTTCTAAATAAAATACAAAATAGGGCTGGGGATGTGGCTCAGTGGTCGAATGCCCCTGAGTTTAATCCCCAGTACAAAAAAAATATTACTTTATGTAAATATTTTTACTTGCGTGGGAAGGGAGAAGCTCATAAAAAATGAGACCCCAAGACAGTGGTCAATTTCAGGGGCTTATATGCCATTCTAACAAAAGGCAGCCAGACGCGGTGGTGCACGCCTGTAATCCCAGCACTTTGGGAGGCTGAGGCAGGAGGATTGCGAGTTCAAAGCCAGCCTCAGCAATGGTGAGGCACTCAGCAACTCAGTGAGATCCTGTCTCTAAATAAAATACAAAAAAGGGCTGGGGATGTGGCCCAGTGGTCGAGGCCCCTGAGTTCAATCCCCAGTACCACAAAAAAAAAAAAAAAAAAAAAAGGCAATAAATTTTGAAGTGACTAGACAAAAGAAAGGAGATGGTTTGGTCTTCTGGGGATAGTAAACTGTGGAAGGTGAAATGCATGGTAGATTGTGTTACTTGGTAAGGTTTATTATGCACGATTATCTCAGTGTTATCTCCAGATATGGAAACAGTGATTAAGAGTTACTGTTTTATTGGTATGGGAGAGAAGAGCACCTTCACAAATCTAAGATTTTCCATTTTGCAAAGGGAAATTTATCTCTGCTTTTATAAGAGGAAGGACAAAGAGATTTTCCTCTGTGCTTTTTCTCAGATGGCTTCAACTCAAAATAATCTTTATACCAAAGTGGCATATTTTGGGGTAGCATATTCTGGACCCCTTTACTGGAAATAGAAACATGACCTAAGAATGAAGGAGAGGGTGAAGTCTGTAAAGACAATGACCATATCTTTTTTCAGTCATCATTGAACCAGGGTCTAAGGGTACCTTACACACAGTTAGCACTCAGTAATTATCTGTTGAGTAAGCGAATAAACCAGTGGATAAGTGGGCAGATGGATGAATGGATATTGAATAAAATAGGACTGGAGCAACTGCAAAGTGTAGGTGGGAAAAGTGTAGCTTATGGAATGTTGGCTTCCATAAAATACCATCAAGACAACCAGTTGACAAAGCAAAGCTTATGGCAGGAAGAGAGATCATTATCTTGGCAGTCTTGACCATGTCTTAGAGTAGGGCAGGTAAATTCAAGATATTTATGTTTACGAGTCTGATTTAATGTGGGATTGATTAAGATTGGGGAAGGGTCATGATGTAATAGTTCAGGATCATGGATAGAGCAAGGTGGGTTAATAGTTATTTGCTGCTGCCTATCAGAAAGTTAAACAGTGGGGGGATGTAGCTCAGTGGTAGTCGTCCCCTAGCACACACAAGACCCTGGTTCAATGCCCAGCACAGAAGTGTTGGGGTGGGGGTAAGCAGTTTTAAGAGGTTTGCGGGAAGTTCCTAAAATCATAAAGTTGCTTACAACCTCCATCTTCCTAGGCAAGCATTTCCAGCTGTGATAAAATCATGTTGGTAAAGACAGTGGATAGTAGTTCCATTAGTGAAGATTCCGCAGCAATAGTAATGTCAGTACAGATGTAAGCAAGCTACGTGAGTGAGGAAGGTTTCAGTCCTCAAGCTCATCTTAAATAAACCATTCTCTTTCCACAGTGTGGCATATACAGATAGGAAAACCATGTTTGTCCACAAAAGGACAAGCAAATCTAAGTGGACCCAGGACAGGAGTGGGTGGCTAAATTCCGGTTAAATAGGAATGACACATGTTGAACCACATAGGGAAGAGGTGATTCAGGTTTTTCTTAGACTTCAGTGTCCTCTGACAAGAGCCCTGACAGGCAAGACCAAATGCAGAACTTGCAGGACTCAGTGAAAAATGAAAACGTGGGGCCTCTTGTTTAAAAACTAAGATTTCCAAACAATTTGGCAGGTCTTCAAAAAATTAGACATAGAATTGCCATATGACCCATCAATTCTACTCCTAGGATTATACCCCAAAGCACTGAAAACAGAGACTCAAACACATACTTGTACATGAATGTTTATGGAAGCACCATTTACAATAACAAAAGGTGGAATCAACCCAAGTGTCCTTCAGCTGATAAACAGATAAACAAAAGAGGTTTGATCATAGAATGGAATATCATTCAAACACAAAAAGGAATGATGTTCTGATATATGCTGCAACATGGATGAACCTTGAAGAAATTATACTAAAAAAAATAAATAAACCTGACTCAAAAGGACAAAGATTGCCTGATTCCACTTATATGGAACATCCAGAATATATTAATTGATGAAAACCAAAAGCAGAGTACAGGCCACCAGGGACTAAGGAGAGGGAACACAGGGATTTACTATTTGGAGTGTCAAAAGACCTCTGGAAATAAATATTGGTCATGGTTGTACAAAATTGTAAATGCAATCTATGTCCCTGAATTTTACAGGTAAAATTGTTACATAGCAAATTTCCTATGTATATGTGTGTTCTATTTTTTATATTGTTTTAGTTGTAGATGGATACACAGTATCTGTCTTTTTATGTGGTGCTGAGGATCGAACCCAGTGCCTCACACATGCAAGGCAAGTTATTTACCAGTGAGCCACAGCCCAGTCCCTGTGTGTTCTATTTTTTTAAAAAGTATTTTTGTAGTTGTAGATGGACAGAATGTCTTTATTTTAAATGTTTATTTTTACTTGGTGCTAAGGATCAAACCCAGTACCTTACGCATGCTAGGCATGCTCTGGAGCTACAGCCCCAGCCCCGTGTGTTCTATTTTTTTTTTTTTCTTTTTTTGGGGGTGTGTGCTGGGAATTGAACCCAGGGCCTTGTGCATATGAGGCAAGCACTCTACCAACTGAACTATATCCCCAGCCCCGTGTGTTCTGTGTTTAATGTCGCAAGATATTGCTATATATACTTTATCACAATAAAGAAGTTATTAAATAAGAAAACAATAAGAATAAGATGGCAGCAGTGTACCAAGTACAGGGCCCTTCTGAGCATGGGACTTTCTGGGAAGCCAACCTGGCCAAGAGGACAGAGAGCCTCAAATCCAGGTGGCATTCCACATTTGGAGACTAAGAGTGCTAAAGAAACCACTACAGCCCAGGCACTGCCTGGGACCCCAGAGTCCACTTGGAGCTTAACAAGAATGGAAAAACACTTAAAACCCTCACCTGCCTGATGCTACCTGTTCCCTCTTTAGCCTTCTGTAGTTCAAGTACAGAGATGGGGATTTAAAATCAGGAGACCTCACATGTCAGTAACAATGTTTATGGGGTGGTTTTCTTCCTGCTTTTTTATATCAGTTGATAACTTAACTCTCTCTGTTTACAAAACAGACATAGTTATCCAGAGGCACAAAAGGGAACCATAATGTGCACTAAGTCCCTTGGTTGATACTCGAGCAACAACTGCCTTCATGTCCTCCTCACCTGGCATCCATTGAGCACACTGCCACCCATATATCCTGGTAATCCCGCACTGCAAACTTCATCTCCTTTACTAGTCTGGTCTTCCTTTCACTCCCTAGCAAGCATAGCACCTCAGGTCAGCTGGGGCAGAATAGAGTCTCCCAAGGGGGCACTAAAGGGATAAAAATGGGGATAGAGGGGGTGTCAGGGACAATTTTAGAGATCCAACAGGGTGGCTAGGAAGGATTTCTGGCTTTATCATCTTATTCACTCAGAGTCTGCAAATAATTTATATTAGGTACCAGCAAGAGGTGGGAGGGGAACAGAAAGGTGAGCAAGGCATGACTTTGTCCCAAGAAACCTAATGAAAATCAGATTGCTCACTACCAATGCCATGTGCACCTTAGATCATGAACCCTTGATCTGGGCTTTACCAAGCAGAAACAGTGCCTTTTATGTGAGCCAAACCAAACACCAGTGACCTCCCACTGAGGTTTTGGAGCTGAGTCCTCCTCTTGCTTGTGGCAAAATACATCTGCTCACTGGTGACCTTCAGTTCTTCCACTTCTGGGTGGCTGTTCAGCTGGAGGGTGGGATTCTGCTTCCTGGCAGAGAACAGACCTCAAAAGAAACATTTCACATTAAAGTTACAAGAAGCAGCCAGGTGTAGTGGTGCATGACTGTAATCCCAGCAACTCAGGAGGCTGAGGCAGGAGGATCCCAAGTTTGAAGGCAGCCTCAGCAATTTAGTGAGGCCCTAAGCAACTTAATAAGAAAGTGTCTAAAAAAAAAAAGAAGAAGAAGCAGTTCTCGGTCTCTGATCCTGCTCACCACTGTAGGATTCTCTAACCATTCCCAAAAGCTTCTATTATCTCTGCAACATCTCATGGGGACATTTCATGGTGTGTCCTCTCAACAACTGTGGGCACGCACTATTTCATCCAACTCTAACTCTGCTTCTCTACAGAATAGGTGCTACCTTTAACCTCTGAAGGCCAGAAAGCCCCCAGGAAGTTGCCTCACCCCAATCCTGCCTCCTCCCCTGTGCCTGGGGATCAAGCAGGATATCAACAGAGCCTAAATGAGAGAAGCCTGAATGGCCACCACCACCCCAACTTGGGTCATTCTGTAGGTTCTTGAGCAATCCTGAATTCTGTGTGTGCAGTATGCAGCCTTGCTGTGCTAAAACTTGCCCTTCCGGGTCAATGCCAGGACTGGGATCTGCCCCCATAACCCTTTAAGCAAACCCAGGTGAAGCCTTAATCTTACCCATTTCGGTTTGGTCTGTAGTTCCCAAAATACTAGAAACATGGGGCCCAGGTGTTTTGCCACAGGGAAATATCAATATGTTGTAAGTTCTATGCCCCTCCTTCTCTTACCTACTAGACTCTCAGTGTTGGCAAAATGGACCAGGTTTAGGAGACTGTGTGATGTTTCAAGGAGAGGTTTTAGAGCTATATTAGTCTTCATTCAATTATGCATTGAACAGTCCTCCTTTTTCTTTCTTTTTTTAAATCTCTTTTTTAGGGGAAAGGATGGGGTGGGAATTGGGGATGCATAATAGTAATTTTACTGAACCAATCTGGCAATATAGGCTAATTTCCCTAACCAGTACCATTCATAGAATATTTGTTTGGCTGAAGCCCTCACATTTCTTCATTAAAAAGAACCACACAAACATGTGCAGTCATCTTCATTTCAATTCACAAATACATTAGTTTAACCTCAGAGATTTGTTATGTACATTACAAATATTTACAGTAGAAAACTGACACCACCATGGATCTTGCTAAGGATCTAACTATGTGCATTTGCAATCCATTCATTAAAAAAACATGACTGGTTTTGTTTGAAATTTCCACTGTCTTCTTGAGAATGGTGGAAAAAGCCAACTATTATCATAGACCTGCTTTTTCTAAGGCCTTTTCTAACAAGACATTACCTTTGGAAAATGTGCTGAAATAGCGCCCCCTACAGAGCAGCTTCTCCACTACCACATTTTGTTCTCACATCCTAAACCCTTCCAAGAACCTTCCTCTGAAAATATATTTTTTAAAAAACATTTTATATATTTTTTAAAAAAAGTTAGTTGTAGATGGACACAATATCTTTATTTTATTTATTTATTTTTATGTGGTGCTGAGGATGGAACACAGTGCCTCACACATGCTAGGCAAGCATTCTACCACTGAGCTATAACCCCAGACCTGGAAATGTACTTTTAATAAGACTTAACATTTACTGAACATGTTTTGTGTGTCAGACATGGTCACGTAGTCTCATTCAATCTTCATAATAACCCTATGAGAGAAATAATATTATTGTTACCTCAAGTTCACCAATGGGGAAGCACATTCGGGGAGGGTAGGTGACTTGCCCAGCATCATGGAGCTAGTCAGTGGTGGAGCAAGGATTCTCACTCATCCACATCCCCTTGGGATCCAGAATGAGACCTTTATCCTTCTACATCCCAGTTTTAATTCAGAGGAACCAGTAGACGGGCTTCAGATCTGGTCACAGTAAGTTTATCAGTAATAATAACAGCCAATATCTGCATGCCTGATGGGTACCAAGCACTGGATGACAACTCAGCAAAATATATACTTGTCCCAATTTTACAAATGGGGGTCCTGAGGCTCAGTGAGTTTGAACAACATCCTGATGTCATGGTCATTGACAACTAGGGCTCTGGAGCCCAACTAGATGAATCTAAAAACAACTCTCCTTCTCACTAACTGTGTGACCTTGGACAAGTTGTTTAACCTCTCTTTGCCTTTATTTCCCCACCTGTAGTTATCTGGTAGGATTGCTCTAGAGATTCAGTGAGTCAATACATGCCAGGTGCACAAAACTATCCGTACTACAGAGTAGGAGCTCGATAAATGTGAGCTATTATCATTACTGCTCAAAAGGCATGATTTTTTTTTTTCATTAGAACCTCTTCCCACAATCTTTTCTGGGATAAGAATAAATTACATATTAAAATATCCTCTTGCTGCAATGCTGTTTAAGGCTTAGATAAGGAAAAAATCAACAACAGTCTAAACACATCTATATTACAGTTCCCCCTGAATGCTCTCAGGGAAGTAATGCTAGTGAAATACCAGGAAAAGCTGAGTTCATGGAGAGAATAGGCTCCGTTTAAGCCCCTTCTTCCACCCTGTCTCCATCCTTTCCTTTCTCACCAGGTTCTAAAAGGTAAATTCATCTTTTTGGACTTATAAGAATAAATTTGCTATATATGCTTACACTCATTGTGTCTACCTAAGTTAGCCCTTTTTCTGGTACAGGGAGAAAGGTCTAGAAGATCTGAAGATCAAGGTTGACTTCTGATCCAGCTTTTTACTGGGTGACCAAACCATAAATTCCCTAATCCCTGAGCTTTTTGTTTGCAATCAGTGAAAAATATCCACCTTCCCAGATTTATGTGAGGATAAAATTAATAATGCATGTTAAGATGTAAGATGCCTTGTAAACCGTAAATCATAATGCATGGGAGAAACATGTCCCTTTGATTGGACTGGCAGGAAATTTTGAGTCTTGCCCTGCTCAGCAATCACACTTAGGAGAGAAAGCAGCGGCTTCCTAGGCACATACCTAGGCACATACCAGGGGGCTGGGGTGTGACTCAGTGTAAGAGCATTTGCCTATCATGTGTGAGGTCCTGGGTTCTTCCCAGCACTGCACATAAAAGGGAAAGGGAGAAGGAGGGGAAAGAGAAAGGAGAGGAGAATCAAGCCACCACCCAGAATTTCATCTTCCTGGAGGCAGGTTTTGATGGAAGAATGGTTGGGGAGACCCTTGGAGTCTCTCTTCCTCTCTTCTGGAAAAGCTTTAGTGGTGCCCAGGTGTGAGGAGGGAGCCATATGTAGAGTGGAGAAGATGGGGAACCTGCTAGTAAAATTGGTTTAGAACAGCTCAGTGCCTACTGGAAAAGTGGGGTTCCTCCAAGTCTGGAATAAACATCCCAGGATGGGCAAATTCACCCCACTTAGGGATATTGGAAAGTTCTTAGGGATAGGATTAAGTGGAAACTGCTTTCTTTTTCTTTTCTTTTTTTTAATATAGAATCTCCCAATTTATAAGGATAAATGCCAATAAGACACACATCCCTCTGAAAATATCCAATCCACCTGCGCCAGCATAACAAGCAGAAATTTAAGAACAGAAAAACTGTTATTTAGTGCCCTGTCACAATAACTATGGACTCTGACAAAGGAGTTATTATTAATGGCAAGATCAGCTGGAACACATTGTCCCCTGATAACACAAAATGCATACATGACAACAGGCTTCGTGGACAGGAAGAATTAGGTGTGCAAGAGCACTTCATTCAGAAAAAGCGTGGAGGGACAGAGCTTGAGAGGGCAGACCTAAGTGGGCCAAGAGGAAATGACCCAGAAGAAGCTGGGGTTCCTGAGGAACAAGCTGCCCCTGAGAAAGAACACCTACTATACCATTCCACAAAGTCATTGTCAGGGTCCTTCCAAATTGCTTCCTTTCACAAGCTCACAAACCCCAAATAGTTCATAAAGTTATCTGCCAACACTGCTGTCAAATATGACAGTTAAGCACAAGAGACTCACCAACTAAAGCACAGGACCACCCTGACATGCATCTAAAAGGAAAGGGAACAACACAGTCACAATCCCTTGGTTTACATGAATCTGAGGAATGGAAAACTCAGTGAGCAACTTCTACTCCATCTATATAAATGAGTTTTAGCAGGCCAAAAAACATTGTTTTTGTGTGTGGTACTAAGATTGAACCCAGGGTCTCACACATGCTAGGCAAGTGCTCTACAACTGAACTTCAGCCGAGGCCAGAATTTCTTGATTCCATGAATGATTTCTCACAGCCTGTATATTACCACATTACCATTGTCATAACCTTGAGCACCTAAAGGATGTTGCATATTATGCAGATACATTAGTCCATTTTCTGTTGCTGTAACAAAATACCTAAAGCAGGGTACTTAGAATGAAAAAAAATGTTTTATGGAGGCAGAATATCCAAGATCAGGAAGCCCCATTTGGCCTCTGGTAAGAGCTCTCCTGGCTAATCACAACATAGCTAACGGCATCATGATGGGAGCACATGCAACAGGGAGAGATCACATGGCAAGAGGGAGAGATCCAATGGCAAGATTGGAAGCCAGAAAGATTCAGGGGTCAGGCTCACTCTTTTCATAACAACCCACTCTTGGAGGAATTCGCTCACTCCCAGAGAACAGCATTAATTCTTTCTGAGAGTGAAGCCCCTGTGACCTAATGACCTTCCACAAGGTCCCACCTCTTTTTTATTTACTAGTACTGGAGATTGAACCCAGGAATACTCTTGCACTGAGCTACACCCAGCCCTTTGTATTTTTATTTTCCAACAGGGTTTCACTGAGTTGCCCAAGCTGTCCTCACACTCATGCTCCTCCTGCCTCAGCCCCTCAGGAACTGGGCCACTGGGCCTGGGTAGGCCCCACCTCTTAAAGGGTCCACCATTTCTCAACATCCCCACTCTGGGGACCAGGCTTCCAGCAAATGAACCCTGGAGGGGCACACTCAGACCACACCCAAACTATAGTAGCCTTAAAATTAAACCCATACACATACTCGTAGGCAACACAAATACCAGAAAAGCTACAGAGCTATTCTTAAAATATCAGATTATATGTAGCTTTCAATATCCAGAACTTAACTACATGGGGTACGTTCCCAGTTTCTGGCAATTTCTAATCTCTGGGTAACATCTTTCCCTGGTTTTGCTCTCCTAGCCCTTCTACCAGCCTTGCAACTCAATTCCCTGTATTAAATCCCTCTCTGTATGGAATAACTAAAGAGATTTCTGCTTTTTCTGACTACTTACTGATAAATCTTCTTCAATGTTTTTTCCTTTATACATTTATTTTAAAAATGCAAGTATTTATGCTTGTATCCCTCTCCTTTGCTCTTCTTGCTGAGTTCTTCAGTATGACCTTTCTGCTCTTAATTTTTTTTTTTTTTTTATCACTTCTTTTCACTACCCTCTCAGCAGTGCCAGGCAAAATTTGATGTTTGCCTCTAATTATGCTTCCCTGCCTTTAGATCATTGTTACATTAGACTGCAAAACAACTTTAAAGAATTGAGAAGGCCCAATCCTTTCCTCTGAGGACAAGTCTACCTCCCAGCATTGCTGAACATTTTGTCCCATTAAGTCATTAGGAAGAAGGTCTGCCACAGCAAGACTCTGCCCCTGTGGACAGGAGCTATGCATAACTAATGAACAGGAAAATTGGTATCAAAATGGCCTGATCGGTCTCAACGTGTTTCTAATAACTTTCAAATCTCCCTGTCTTGATTTCCCTGTACATCTTTTTTTCTTCCTAAATGAATACTCCAAATTCTCACCACTAGCGCCCCCTAACATATTTTTTCTCCCACTAACATTTTTTGAGTCTACATTTTCTCTTCCTTTCTTCCCAGCACATGGTACTTCATTTCAGAGAGGACTATACCAGATTCTCAAACTGTATACACCTTATATACAAGTTACTTGTCTTTAGTCTCTAGTTGTTAAGATGCCAGAGATATCCAGCCCTGGGAGAGTTCAGGGTAGACTTTGTCTTGTAGTACTGCAAATACCACATGGAAAAAATACCAGATCTCTGTTTCAAATACAAGGTAAATGATGCTTAGAAGAGTTGATCATTTGTCCAACATCACATAGATGGTAGGAGGCAGAGTAGGATCTGAACACAGGTCTTTCTGATGCTTCAGATCCTGCCAAAGACTGCAGTCATCCCAGGGGGAAAAAAAAAGGAAAAAGATAAAGAAATCACTGAATTTGAAATTCTAGCAAAATGATGTTACTACTCTGTCACATTGTGGTATTTCTTAGATCAAGAATTTCATGCAGGTATTTCTCAGCAACTGCAGAAGCATTATCAGGAAACCTTCAGTCCAGCAGCTTTTGCAGAGTTCATGTGCCCTGGATCACACATATATAGAGGAATACAGTTATTCCACCGAGGAGAGAGTGTATCAGGATACAAGGAGGAAGGCAAAGAGTGTAGGGAGATGACAAATTCTGCCTTTACACATCTGTGTTTCACATGTTATGACAAGCTTATGTCTTTCGTGACTTGGCAAATATACAATACAAAAAATTAAGAGCTAGTGGCAAAGACAACACTACATGTCCACCAAATCTGTTTTTATTTTCTTCTTCCTGTGTACAAGAAGACTACATATACCAGCGTTCCTTGCCCTTAGATTGGGCCAGCGTAGCAGGGTTCTGATCTAAGGGAGGTGAGCAGAAGTGATATATTCCACTTCCAGACCTCTCATGGAGTCCCCTGCTGTTGTCATCTCACTACCATCCTCGCTCTTCCTCTTCTGTGGCAAGCTTTTCAGGCCACAAGTTGAAGATGACAGCATCACAAGATGACTGAAGTCCAGATCCTTGAGTCAATTATTGGAGGAGAGCTGCTAAGGAATGCCATTTGATCTTCATCAAACAATGCCCTATTATGGTACTGGGGATGGAGAATCAGTTGTGGAGCACTGGTCTAACATGTGTGAAGCCATTGGTTTATTGCTCAGTACTGAAGAAGGAGGAGAGAAGGAGGAGGGAGAGGAGGATATGAGGAGGAAGAAGAAGAGAAGAAGAAGAAGAAGAAGAAGAAGAACAACAACAACAACAACAACCACCACCACCACCCAATGATTTATTGTAAGAAGCCACTAAGAATAAGGGGTTTCTTTGTTACTGTAGCATGGCCTTATCTATTCTGACTAATATGGGACTCACATACAGCAAGGACATTTAGAATCCCACAGAGGTCCTGAGAGTGCCTCTTGGATAAATCACACATGGAAATAGGTCTTCAATATTTTGCTAAGGGATTTTTTTTTCAGATTCTAAGTTTGTATGAAGACATTTCCTTTCTGCTCTCCTACCTCTGAATTACCTTCTCGTTCTTGCTTTGTTGTGGTGTATTTGTTCCAAAGGGAAATAAATCAAGGACTTCATCAAAAAGCATGACACACATACTTTCCGTTCTCACTGAAATAAGACCTGAAAAGGGGGAAGTTTTTATTACAATTTTATTCCCCCTCAGGGACCATTCTGAATGTTACTATCCTAATAGTTACTTATTATTATAATAAAACCTTGGGTAAACCAACAGGGACGGAGTTGTTCTGGACAAGTTTTTCACATTAATATAGTCTATACATTTAGAAATTAAAATGCTGTTAGCTTTTAAATATTTTGAAAAATTTTAACTATTAAATATGAAACATAATAAATGAAGTATGGTGACATATTTTACCTTTTCTTGTTGATTCAGGACTAAGACCTAAGTTCCTTAAGAGTGCCATATTCCCTGCAAACGCTCTGGCCATCCCCACTGCCTGAAACAGACTTTTTCTCCCTTGCCTAGTTAAATCATTCTCATCCTTTGGATGTCAACTCAAAGACACTGCTTCCTTGGGCACAACTGTATAAATTTACTAAAACTCATGACACTTCATGTAAACAGGTGAATTTTGTGGCATATATATTATACTTCAATAAAGCTGTTAAAAATAAAGCACCATCTGGGTTGAGGGTGTAGCTCAGTGGTAGAACCCTTGCCTAGCATGAACAAAGCCCAGCACTTCAAAGTAAATAAGGAAATAACAACAAATTTATTTATTTATTTATTTATTTATTTTTAATGGAGCACTGTGGAGGAGGTGAAGCAGAACTCCCCCATTCCCTCTCAAATTCAGGATGCACACAGCAACTTCCTTCCAAAGACTAGGAAAGTGATGGCAGGGGCCAGGGTAGTGCCTTCAAAGGAAAGAAACCTGAAAACTCTACCTTAGCCTACTGGTCAAGGTGAACAACAGTGGTCATGTCACACCGATAGCTCATACCCTTGATATGTTGTGATGCAAGTGGTTTTTCTGCCAAAATCCACAACTTCAAACTAATGAGAAAAATTCCAGTAGAGATGCGTCCTACAATCAAGGTGAGGGAGAACATAAATCCCCCCTCTGGACCTGTGGGTTGTTCATAATGATTTCCTTCCAAAGAGTATGATATGCTAAAGAGGCATATACCCCTGATGACACTACCTACACCAGGAGATCAAGGTCAGCATCCTCAGTGATAAGGTACGTTGATAGGATGTATCCTTGATACAGTTGATGAAAAAAGTCACTCTACCTTTGTGGTCTTCCTCCCAAAATTCATAACCCCAGTCTAACCACAAGGAAAACATCAGATGAATTCCAATAGAGAGCATCCTATAAAATACCCGACCAGTACTTTTCACAAGTGTCAAGGACATCAAAAACAAGTGTGAGAAACTGTTATAAAAGCCTAAGAAACAGGACACTGCCCATGGTACCAGAGATAACATCTCCCTGCCTTCATTTATTCAATGTCTTTTACAGCCAAAAAAGCAGAATAGGCAAACAGGATGCAGACAAAGTCTCAAAGTTGAGTAGCAGGACCAGTTACATGGCAGTGTGGTCAGTTCAGTAGCTGTCCCCATCAGTATTTTACATTGTTGATATCCCTTAAATATATAATTAGAGTCTTGCTTTTTACTGTTACATTTTATCATATTCATTTCCTAACATTATTAAAAATTACTCATTTACATGTTGAATGACTGTATAATGTTAATATCTCATGGTGTTTCATGCCATAATTTACTTAACCATTTCCCAATTGTTGGACATTTGGATGATTTCCAGTTTTTGACAATTACAAATAACACTGGCAAATATCACTGAATATTTCTTTAGACTACATTCCTGTAAGTGAAACTGCTATGTCAAATATACACCTATTGCTGGGCGCAGTGGCGCATGCCTGTAATCCCAGCACTTGGGAGGCTGAGGCAGGAGGATTGTGAGTTCAAAGCCAGCCTCAGCAATGGCGAGGCACTTAGCAACTCAGTGAGACCCTGTCTCTAATAAAATATAAAAAAGAGATGGGGATTTGGCTCAGTGATCAAGTGCCCCTGAGTTCAATCCCAGTACAAAATATATATATATATATATATATATATATATATATATATATATTCACTTTTAAAGCTTTTGAAACACAGAAAATATTTTCCCTCCTCTGATATTAACCCAATGTTTGATACTATGTTCCTACATATGTGTCCTTGCCCTCTGCCCACCTTACCACCAAAGCACAATTATTAGTTCCCATAATTACAGGGTTCTGTGATAGCTATTAGGGATAGAAAAGCAATATAGCTTCCCGGAGGGGCAAAAGGTGAGGAGGGGCATAGAAACACTTGCATCTGTGAAGCACTCCTCTGCAGAGCTCAAAGGTTCAGAGATGAGGTCACATTAATCTCCAGAGGATTGTTATTTTTCCCTCTGATACAGACCCAAACATAAATTGCATGCCTTGGCTTGTATATACATACTTGCAATGCTCTTGTTTTCCTGAAATTCCCTAAGATGGCTTTTTATACAATGGGATTTCCCATTCATTCAGACAACAAAAGCCCCAAACTGGGTTGGCTCATTTCTCACCCTCAAAACCCATAGAAGGAAAAGAGGAAGGACAATTAGTCCCATTATAAAAATGAACAGAGAAGTTAAGGAACCCAGTCCTGAGCATCCTTGGCAGAATAAAATGGAGATTTGGCCCAAACCCCAGGTGAAAATTGCACAAGCAGGTTGCTTTCTTTCAAACTTGCCCACTTTCACCTTCTTGCATAAATAGACTCACCATTTCTGCCTTCTAGACATTTTTTATATAATAATATTGAAGCCAAGCCCTAGTCCTGGAGCTGTGGAATGGTGGCCCAGGAGGGCTAGAGCACCAGCGTGGACTACAGGCCAGGGCCGAGCAAAGCCTGCTCTGCTGGCCCAAGCCTAGGCACAGTGAGCCAGGGCTGAGGTGAGTTAGGGTGCATTGTCCTGTCAAAGCGAGGTCACAGTGCTGCAGCCAGAACCTTAACCTCAACCTCCTGCTTCCCTACGAGCAACAAGAAAACAGAAATGGGGCAGACCTGAACAGGATTTCAGCATTGGTACTTTTCCAAACCTTGATTAGCATAAATCTGGAACAATAACATCAACCCAAGTGCTATACAAACCCCTAGACTAGCGTACTCAAGCAACCTTATTGCATCCCCTCTTGCCCCTGCAAGAGTTCTGTTCCTATTCTTCACACTTGAGTAAATCCTACTTCTTTCACTCTTGCCTTACTTTGCCCCATGAATTTCCTTCTTTGGATATGAGAGACAGACAAGAACCTGGACAGAAGTTTTCAGTGAGCTGTTGGAGTCCAGTGCAACACTGAAGGGCATAGCCCCCCAATTAGAGCTGCGACTGAGAGCTGAGAGCTTCAACACACCATTCAGTGGTAGTGGAGGACAATCGGGCTTTGCCGGCTTCGACCCTTGGAGCTGACAATGGTAGGCATCCCCTGCTGTATGTAATGAGCTGCTAACACTAAAACTGGCTTTCTCAGTTGCAGAGGTCTACAGCTTACAGACTCCACGTGCCAACAGAAGCAGAGAGCTGACTTTCATCTCCAACTCCAGTTTCAATACCACCAAGATATATACTTTAAAAAATGGTCAAAATATCAACTTTAAGTTATCTACTATTTTATAATAAAAAAAGAAAGAGGGAGACAAGAGGGTCAAAATCAAAATCAGTAAGGACAGAAGCCAAGGTTGGAGCAGCAGTCTCTGAAGAGGCCTCAAGAAGCTGAGAAAGGCAAGGAAACTGATTTTCCCCTGGAGCCTCCCGAAAGGACTCCTTTTGAACTTGTGAACTCCAAAACTGTAAGATAAATTAAGCTACTAAACTTGTGATAAATCGTTACAGCAATGAACAGAGACTTATACATGAACATAAACCTGTTGTTTTGTTAGAGATTGCTAATCTGCTTTGTAGTTGATTCACATGACTTTTCCATCAAACACTCTTACAGTTTGGGTACAAGTTGCTGATGCTTTGTTCAGGAAGGGCCCTGCTAATGGTTTGACCATGTCCCCAAAAAGTTCATGTGTTGGAATCTTAATTCCCAATACAATAGCACTGAGAGGTGATAGGGCCTTCAACGAGTAATTAGGTCATTAAAGGGAATTAATGACTTTCTTATAGGATGGGATGAATTCTCACAGAAATGGCTAAATTCTTCCTCTTTGGAAACTGGATTACTTACTGCAAGAGTGGAATGTTATAAATTGAGCCTGTTTTAGTTAGCTTTTTGCTGCTATGACTAAATATCCAACCAGCACAACTATAGAGGAGAAAGAGTTCATTTGAGGGCTCACAGTTTCAGAGGTCTCAATCCATAGACAGCCGGTTCCATTCCTCAGGGCTTCAAGTTAGACAGGAACATCATGGCAGAAGAGTGTAGCAAAGGGAAGAATCTCACATGATGATCAGGAAACAGAGAGAGAGAGAGAGAGAGAGAGAGAGAGAGAGAGAGAGAGAGAGAGAATCTCCACCTGCCAGATACAAAAAATACCCCAAAGCCACATTCCCAATTCCCACCTCCTCCAGCCACACCCCTACCACTTCAGGAGATTAATTCACTGGTTGGGTTAAGACTATTACAACCCAATCATTTCTCCTCTGAGCCTTATTGCATTGTCTCACATGTGAGCTTTTGGGGGCCACCTCACATCCAAACCATAACAGAGCCTGTCCTTATGTTTCCCTCTTCCACACATACACCTGCTTGTCCTGCTTTCCCACCACAAAAGGACACAGCACAAGGCCCTCCCAGAAGCAGCCATCTGATCTAGGACTTTAGCCTCCAGAAGCATGAGCTAAATAAAGTTGTTTCCTTTATATATCTCCCAGTGTCGGATAATCTGTTATAGCAACAGAAAACAGACTAAGATCAGACTCATTCTATATTTAACCAGGGTCTAATCAAGACTGGAATTGCTGAGTGATTCAGGCAGTCAGACAGTGATGCCCTTTTATGAAAAGGTAAGTTTGACAATAGATTCAGTTAACAATACTCAAAGAGAAATATTTCTCCTTAGAAAAACAATCCCAAAAATTCATGCACATTTGAATTGTACAATTTATGAAAATTACATCTGTGTGGTACAAATGGGAGCATACTTAGGGACCACATTCAAGTGTTTACTACCTCCCAGGTCTTTCCCCTTCCCTACACTTCCACAGTACCTGGCCCAACCTTTGACCCCTCTTTGCTATTCCTTTGAGTGCTGGAGCCAGGTCTTATAGTATTTCACCACATAATCATTGTAGATTGTTTGCCAAATTTTTTGCAAAAAATAAAAATAAATAAATGGAATGTGAGACCCTTATGCAAAATTGGTTTTTTAAAAACCTGTGCTTGTATTACTTAAAAATTATTAATTGCAGAGCAAATTATGTTCCATGCTTTTATAATTATGTCAAAATGAATCCTATGAAAAGACATAAGTGAATCCCACCATCATGCCCACCCACAAGAATGGGGTCCTAATTAGAATAAGATATATAAGATATATTTCATGCTTGTATAATTTTATCAAAATGGATTCTACTGTCATGTATAACTAAGAAAAAACAATTTTAAAAAAGAAATAAAATATCTTGACTGAAAAAAATGAATTCTAATGTTATATAAAACTAAAAACAACAAATAAAATTAAAAATATCATTAATTAGCCGGGCGCGGTGGCGCACGCCTGTAATCCCAGCACTAGGGAGGCTGAGGCAGGAGGATCGCGAGTTCAAAGCCAGCCTCAGCCGTGGCGAGGCACTTAGCAACTCAGTGAAACCCTGTCTCTAATAAAATACAAAAAACAGGGCTGGGGATGTGGCCCAGTGGTCGAGTGCCCCTGAGTTCAATCCCCAGTACCCCAAAAAAAAAAAAAAAAAAAAAATATATATCATTAATTGCTGGGTGTGGTGACACAGGCCTGTAATCCCGGGGCTTGGGAAGCTGAGGCAGGAAGATTAAAATTTCAAAACCAGCCTCAACAACTTAGGCCCTAAGCAACTGAGTGAGACCCTATCTTAAATAAAATACAAAAAAATGGTTGGGGATGTGTCTCAGTGGTTAAGTGCCCCGGGTTCAATTCCTGGTACAAAAAAAAAAAAAAAAATCATTAATTACTAAACTATCTTTGGTGCAAGATTAGGATGTACAGGATATTTTTTTTGAATATACTTTAATATGATGGCAGTGGTTATGTGGTAAAATACAGTATTAAACTTGACATATATAGCACAGGATTTATTTTTTCAGCCTTATATCTAATTAGGGAATGAATGGCTTTCTGTTTGATAATCTTCTAGGTGAAAAGAGAATGTTCTCCAGGGTATCCTAAAAGATTAAAAAGCCAAGTTGTCCCTAGGATATCTGCATCCCAAGTGGCACCTAGAGATATAATTTCATTCACTCCAAAGAATCTACAGAACTTTCCTATCTAGTCCCAGCATTTCTTCTGACATCGAGGTCTTTACTCCTAGGCATAACCAGGTGGTGTTTCCCTAAACCTACAGCCTACAGCTGGTTAAAAGTCCTAAGATTCTCCAGGCTACATAACAAAGAAGCTTCTCGTCCATCCGCTTATCCCGCTTTAGTCCACAAACTTGATAACTGCCAGTCAAGTCAGAGACAGGTGCTGTGGCTGTTGCCTGAGTTGTACACCAGGAGCTGCACATCTCCTTCAAGTGGGGGAACCAGGCAGGGACAAGGGCTCTGCTGGCAGCAGCGTCACAGCCACATATATTTGTTCAACATTATCTTCACAGAGCTTTGAGGCTGGCCATGGTAGAGATCATGGAATTTGTAACAATCACAAAGGTGCCCTTTTGTCATGTGGGGACAGACACATACCAAGGAGGAGTGGAAATCAGGTGGGAGCTGCAGCTGCCCTGGCATTATTTAGACTCTGCCAATCACCTCTTCCCAAGAGCAACCTAATTGGATTGGCTTTCCTGCCCTTTAGCTAAGGTAAATACAGAGAAAGTGGTAAATCCACCTGCCCTTTCTTTCACCCTGTTCTCCCCAGGAACACCTCACCCCCATACAGTGGACCACTTAACACCAAACCAAAGAGAAGGAAGTGAAAGTAATCATTCCACTGCCACTTGATGTAATACTTCTCCATGTAGCTTTTTTGTTTCTATTTACAGAAGGAATGCATTCTTACTGTAAATAATTTGGGAAATAGAGAAAAAAAAGCAAAGGAAGAAATAAAAATAATTTGTCATTCTAATGTCTTGGGATAACCACTGTCCCTTCTCCCACATTCTCTGCACCTTCACTTTGCTTAATGTTTGTTCATAATTCTTTTAGATTATGTTATACTACTTATTTGCTTATTTTCTGACTACCTCAGTGTAATAATGTGAAGTCTTTTTTTTTTTTTTTTTGTTGTGTGTGTGTGTGTGTGTGTGTGTGTGTGGTACCAGGGATTGAACTCAGGGGCACTCGACCACTGGGCCACATCCCTGGCCCTTTTTTTTGTATTTTATTTAGAGACAGGGTCTCACTGAGTTGCTAAGTGCCTCGCCATTGCTGAGGCTGGCTTTGAACTCGCGATCCTCCTGCCTCAGCCTCCCAAAGTGCTGGGATTACAGGCGTGCGCCACCGCGCCCGGCTAATGTGAAGTCTTTGAAGGTGTGAAATTTATCTCCCTGATCCCCCAAAACAGTAATTGGCTCAATAAATGTTTGTTAAATGAATAAATATTTTGGTATATAATGTTCTCTTTTATCTTAATATGAGTGTGAGTATAGAACGTTTATAAAGTGTTATGTTTATTAATTTTAGGAACCATTATATGACCAAGAATCCCCAAAAGAATATCTAAAATAAGGATGATTTTAAAAGTAGAGTCAAATTAACTTAATTCCATATTTATTCTCTTCTCGGAGATATTCAAAGTATCAGCTTTGGTGACTGGTCCCTGGGCTAGAACTGATATTCCAGTGAGGGCTAAAGTCCTTTAAAGGCACAGTTGGCAGGACCATGAGTTCCCTGTTAGCATGATAAAGCTGCTGGTGTGTGCGTGCATATACAGGTGAGTGGGTTTTCCAGATGCAGGGCTGAGCAGGTGCAATGCAATGGAAGATCAAAGGAGTGAGGGAGCAGGTGAGAAAACAGAGGCCTCTGATGAGTGGTGAGTTGGAAGGCCAATCACTCTTCACTCTTAGATTTGACCTCACCTTAAAAATTTTGAGCCAGGTATGATGGCACAGGGTTGTAATCCCATCCACTCAGAAGGCTAAGGCAGGAAGATCACAAATTTGAGGCCAATTTGGGCAGCTTAGCAGGACCCTGTCTCAAAAATTTTAAATAGATAAATAATGTATAACAAATTAGAGTAAAATTTTTTTAAAAAAAGAAATTAAATAGATAAATAAAAAAATAAATGACTGAGGATGTAGTTCAGTAGTAGAGTGCCCCTGGGTTCAACCCCTTGTACCACAAAAAACAAGCAAACAAAAAACAGAGCTGGTTGCGGTGGTGCACTCCTATAATCCCAGGTACTCAAGAGAATGAGGCAGGAGAATTACAAGTTTGAGGCCAGCCTCTGCAATTTAGGAAGACCCTGTATCAAAATAAAATATAAAGAGCTGGGATGTAGCTCAGTGGTCAAGCACTTGCCTAGCAGAAGTGACCCTAGGTTTGATCCCCAGTGCAACAAAAACATTTTTAAAAATGTTTAGAGCATTCAAAGTGACCATTTCAACTCACCTGTACCCCACACCAACATTTTTTTTTACTTTCCTTCACACTGTGGCCTTTTTTCTCTTCTCAAGGACAATGATCCACCCTGCCCTCCTTCCAGACTTCGCTTCCTCATAGCGTACTCTTACCGGCACTGGCACCTTCGGTTATGTCCTCTTTCTGCTGTCTTCAGTATCTCCACATATACTAATTCCTTCCCCCTTTTTGTGAAAGTCCTCAAACCACCCAATCTTAAAACAAAGTAAAGCAAGACTCCTTCCCATGCATGCCACCACCCCTCCCTTCAAATCAATCTGAGAGAAGTTGACACCTGTTGTCTCTATCTCCTCCCTGCCCCCTCTTTCCTTAACCTCACTGTAATCTAGTTTCCAGCTAAGGCCACCAGTGACCTTCTAGTGGCTCTACCCAGAAGCTTTTGCTTGATCCTCATCCTTCTCCACCTCTCTCTGGCACCTTATGCCATCGACTTCTATTGTCACCTATCTGGGAAGTTGTACTGCAACCTCCTTGAAATTTCCTCCTCATTGTTCTCTCTACCTTCCTGATCGTCCTGCATATGGAAGACAGAACAGCTTTCTAAAGTACAGTTGAGTCCCTATAGGATTCATTTAATTTCTTTCTATGGCTCAAACAGTAAGTGTGAAAACAGTGTTAAGGGCTGGGATTGTGGCTCAATGGTAGAGCGCTCGTCTAGCACGTGGGCAGCCCGGGTTCGATCCTCAGCACCACCTAAAAATAAATAAAGAGCCAGGTGCGGTGGCGCACGCCTGTAATCCCAGCACTTTGGGAAGCTGAGGCAGGAGGATTGCGAGTTCAAAGCCAGCCTCAGCAATGGCAAGGCACTTAGCAACTTGGTGAGACCCTGTCTCTAAATAAAATACAAAAAAAAAAAAAAAAAGGGCTGGAGATGTGACCCAGTGGTGGAGTGCCCCTGAGTTCAATCCCCGGTACAAAAAAAAAAATAAATAAATAAATAAATAAATAAATAAATAAAGGCATTGTGTACGACTAAAATAAATAAATATTTAAAAAAAAAAGCCAGTGTTAAATACAGTGGGTCAAGACTTGAAAGAGACATTTAACAACTCTCTTCATCCTTGGAAAAAAGTTGAGAAATGGGGTCTAGGCAGTACATATGCTGTATAGAGCAAGACCTTCCATAGATGCAAACATCGCTGCTCCAGAGTGAAAGCTGGATAGCTCCAGCTACCAGCTGGTAGGGTGAAGTGGATGTGGCCACTGCCATTGCTCAAGGGTACCTGGTAAATTGGAATAGAGTAGCCACGCACCCCCCCATGCACATCTCTATGGACTTGGCCCATAGAGATGTCAAACCAAGTCCCTCTGAAGTCTGATGGTAACAGTTCTGTGTCACTCTTCCGCTCAAGACCATCAGTGGATTCCTATTGGCTACTGTATTAAGTACAAATTTCTTAGCTGCCCACAAAGGCTCTTCATAGCATGGCCCAAATCAACCTCTCCATGTTTGTCACCCAAATACTTGTATCACCACCACCACCAAGCATGCAAATCCAGATGTGCAAGATACTTATTCGACCAGTTCAGCCAACTCTCCAATCTCTGTCATTACATTCAGACTTTTTCCATTTCCAATTCCACTTCCTCCACAAAATCCTCCTCATAGTACTTCCTTCCTCCTCTTCCCCCATCTCAATAGCACTTTTTACTCTTTTTGCAACATACTAGTCACTGTGGTAGTTAACAATTACTAGCTTTATTTTATTACTAGATTACAAACTTCTTGAGGGAGAGGGATACAGAATGGATTTGTTAAGTGGTAAGAGAAGGAAGGTGGGATTTAGATAGAGAGGGGGGAGCTCAAGGGACATTCCAGGGCCAAAGAAATAATTTCAGGAACTTTACTAGGGAGGCAATTTTTGAACTGACCTTATCACATGTGTATCTCTAAGAGTTATTTTGTGTTTTTTCTTTCTTCTAAATAGTATAAATAAAGGTGCTGAGGAGAGACTGAGCACTTTGATTTTTGAAGACAGCTGGTCTACCTGGAGTGGAGGGCATCTCCATTAGATAACGAGCTCAGAGTTGGAACTTTGTTCTTTTAGTATCAACCCAAGACGGGTGGTCAAGCATTTGTTAAATGACTTTATTCACTTATTATAATGAACAAGAAGGGAGAGGTGCATTTGGGTCAAAATGACAGAAGGTCTTGAACTCTGGGTCAAGGAGAACACGTATGAGTTCTTGACCAGGGATATGACTTCTGTACACAAATTCCCTAATTATCTTGTATGGTTTTAAGTAATTATTTGTTTGTTTGTTTAATGCATGTATTTTTAATGTAGTCAATTTTTTTAAAATTTCTGTCTCTCATTTACCTTGTCTTGTTTTGTTTGTTCCTAACACATTGTCAGAGGCACTTGATGGTTTTGTTTCCTCCCCTTTTGTCATTTCCCACCTAGACCTAGTACGTGCTCCCCTCTACTTTGGATATACAAATTTCCTTTGCTAGCCTTTCCTTTCTGCTCCTGGAGGAGGTGTGGAAGCACCTGTTTCTTGTCTCTTTGGGTGCATGCTTTTCTCTTGAAAATTGTCCCTTTTTCCTCCATTTGCTGTCCAACTGCCTCATGTGCTTTGGTTTTGGCTTCCCCAGTTTCCATTAGTGAGATTCTATTCACTTCCAATGGAAGACTGCAGAGAAAGATAATCTAATCCAGAAAGCAATCAGGAATTTATTGTGGATTGATGTGTTGCCAGTACTCATTGCTTCTCTTTTCCAGAACCACTGGGAGGGGTAGCAGTGTTCTGCCAACCCAGGAGATGGGCATTCTAGGACCCTGGCCATCTTGCCCTGTGGAAATGACATGATAATGACGCCTTGAGCTTGCACTTTACTTATGTCATCCACAGAAGCTTTACCTGCATTGATCTCAACCTTGAACAATGTGGTGGCACTTAGGTTTCTGCCTTTATCAACTGATAGAGATATTTTGCAATTTAGAAAAATAGAATAAGTTTCTCAAGGCCACAGAGCTAGCAAGTGGGATGTCTAGGATTCAAGCTCTAAACTTTCTCATTCAACATGTGTGACTTTCATGGTGTGGATATGAGATGTCGCCCCAAAGCTCCCACGTTAATGCAGGAATATTCAGGGGTAAACGATTAGATTATGAGAGCTGTAATCTGATCAGTCCACCTTAGTTTGAATGAACTAACAGGGTGGTAAATATAGGCAGGTGGGACATGGCTGGAGGAGGTGGGTCCCAGCCCTTCTCCCCTCTTCTACCTAGCTGCCATCAGCAGAGCAGCTTTTTTTCCACCATGAGATGCTGCTTCACCTTGGGCCCAGAGCAATGGAGTCAGCTGACAGTGAACTAAACTTCTGAAACCATGAGCCAAAATGAACTTCTCCTCTAAGTTGTTTTTGTCAGGTATTTTGGTCACAGCACCATAAAACTGACTAATGCAACAATCTCCAGACTTTAAAACTGCTTCATATTTTGCACTGGGGTTAGAAGACTCGACTTTTCTCTTCTGTGTTCCTCTTATCAAAATTTAGAAAGGAAAAACAAATCAGTCAATTAAAAAATTCACTTTGGCCGGGCACGGTGACACATGCCTGTAATCCCAGCGATTTGGGAGGTTGAGACAGGAGGATCGCGAGTTCAAAGGCAGCCTCAGCAATGGCGAGGTGCTAAGCAACTCAGTGAGACCCTGTCTCTAACTAAAATACAAAATAGGCCTGGGGATGTGGCTCAGTGAGCGAGTGCCCCTGAGTTCAATCCCCAAAGCCAAAAAAAAAAAAAAAAAGAAAGAAAGAAAGAAAGAAAGAAAAATCACATTTGAACATGTTTACACATAATGTTAACCCTCTTGTAAACATATTAGATGTGTTGCCTTTGTAAACATTCTTTGTCCAAAGGGCTTTATGGAGCCCAACAACTATCTAACACCAAGGATTAAGCAATGTTGATTGCCAGATGAGGTAGCACATGTCTGTAATCCCAAATACTCAGGAGACTGAGGCAGGAGGATTTCAAGTTCTAGGCCAGCCCATGCAACTTAGCAAAACCCTGTCTCAAAATAAGAAAGGAAGGGCTGGGGGTATAGCTTAGTGGTAGAATGTTTGTGTAGCATTCTTGAGGGCCTGGGTTCCAGCCCCAGCACTGCAAAGGAAAAAAATGGTGATAAGACAAACATTGCTTCAGGAGTGCATTTACCATATTTCCCATCATCTTTTCTCCACTTCTTTTACAGATGTCTCACCTTTTCTGTTATTAGAGGTGTTCTTTTAAAAATTGCCAAGATTTTAGCCGGGCACGGTGGCACACGCCTCTAATCCCAGCACTTGGGAGGCTGAGGCAGGAGGATCGCGAGTTCAAAGCCAGCCTCAGCAATGGCGAGGTACTTAGCAACTCAGTGAGACCCTGTCTCTAATAAAATACAAAAAAGGGCTGGGTATGTGGCCCAGTGGTTGAGTGCCCCTGAGTTCAATCCCCAGTACCCCCCCAAAAAAAATTGCAAAGATTTTAAAGAGTCAATCCACTTCTGTTTCCTCTGAATGGTTTTGCCAACCTCATCTTCCATCTTTGGACCTTGGATATGCCAAAGGCACAGTCACAGATTGGAAAGCACAGCTCCCTCCCTTATATTCAAAGAATCTCCAAGTGTTGCTAAACTGAAGGATGATATTCATATGTCTTTTCCTTGCAGGAGACATAAGTCTAGAGCATAAATTCAATTTTTCTAATTAAGAAAAAATTAGATAATTCAAAAGGTATGAAAGGGTATATCCCCTTGTCCCAGTCACTAGGTTTCCAACATGTGGTCTACAACTGTCCCTGGTTTCTTACAGTTCCTAAAGCATTTGCCATTTTGAACAAGAAAGGGCTATGTGATCAATGTTTATAGCAGCTCAGTTCACAATAGCTAAACAGTGGAACCAATCTAGATGCCCTTCAATAGATAAATGGATAAAGAAACTCTGGTATATATACACAATGGAATATTACTCAGCATTAAAAGAGAATAAAAAATTATGGCATTTGCAGGTAAATGGATGGAGTTTGAGAATATCATGCTAAGTGAAATAAGCCAATCCCAAAAAACCAAAGGCCAAATGTTTTCTCTGATATGTGGATGCTGATCCATAATGGGGGGTGGGGACAGGGGAAGAATGAAGGAATTTTGGATTGGGCAGAGGAGAGTGAGGGGAGGGGAGGGAGGAGGGGGGATAGGAAAGATGGTCGAATGAGATGGACATCATTACCCTAGGTACATGTATGATTGCACGAATGGTGCGACTCTACATCATGTACAACCAGAGAAATGAAAAGTTGTGCTCCATTTGTGTACAATGAATCTCGCATTATATTCTGATATCATGTATAACTAATCAGAACAAATAAAAATAATTTTAAAAGGCCTATGTGAATTATTGATTCTTCTCTGTGACTTTAAGCTGCTTAAAAGAAAATTCACCCACTCAGTTCAGCAAACTACACCTTCAGTCTCTACTAAATGGCACTTCCTCCTAGAAGCCTCCCCTACCCCTCCTGAGCCTGCTCCAAGTGACCTTTCTACAGGCTCCCAAGGGCTGGTATTTGCCCCATCATCCAACCTGTTTATCATGCACAGCAGAAATTGCCTGTCACCTCAAGGCTTGGGACCAGCCCAGTGCCTGGCACTTAAGATGTATTCAGTAAAAATGTGTTGAATTCATGTACTTTCTGAGTAACTACATATATTCAAATTATGCACAAAATCTTGGGACTGCAATGGCAGATAGAGCATCATCTCTACCCTAATCTTCCTGACATCTTCACATAGTTTAAAAAGAAAGAAAAAGAATCACTTCAATTGATTCTCCTCTTAGTCTAAGTCCACATGATGACACAATCAGCATCCCTTATTTGTGTAATCTATTCTTTCTTTTCCTATTACTGTGTGTCTTCAATCTCCATTTATGACCAAAATGTGGCCTAGAATTCCCATTAGTCTGTGTTTGCCAAGGGCTCAAAGCCTGACAATTTTACCCTGCCTTGTAATTTTTTTCTTTCTCCAAAGTGGTATCTAATTAACTCTCCAGCACCAATGATTGAGAATACTGGCAAGAAATTAGTGGTGAAAACACACCATCTGTTTTTAAAACTTCATTCAAAAAGTTACATGCAGTTTACAAATATAATGTCTCAAAATATATTCGGAGGCAGGTGTGTTGGTGCTCTGGGATGTCAGAGCGGGAAAGAGGGGACTAGGCTCAGAAGTCAGCTGAATCCCAGCTGAGGCTTCTGACAGCTGCTGAATTCTGCCTTGTGAGGTTACTGAGCTGAAGGTTGCTAGTGTCTACTACACCATTGATGTTGCTAACAGAGGAATGGTCCTTCCTGTGCTATGGTGACATCTAACCAGCCTTCTTTTTTTTTTTTTTTTAATGGGTCGTTCACAATCTGATCCACCACATTTTTAAAAAATATTTATTTATTTGCTTTGGTTGTACACAATGCGTTTATTTGTACGTGGTGCTGAGGATCGAACCTGGGCCGCGCACGTGCTAGGTGAGCGCTCCACCGCTGAGCCACAATCCCAGCCCAACCAGCCCTTTATATATAAGTTATTCCAAAATTCAAAGCTATCTGAACTAGCTGGGCACAGAGGCACTGGCCTATAATCTCAGCAACTTGGGAGGCTGAGGTGGAAGGATCACAAGTTCCAGGCCAACCTGGGCAAGTTAGCAAGACCCTGTCTCAAAAAAAAAAAAAAAAAAAGAAAAAGGTGGGGGGGGGGGGCTGGGATGTATGTAGCTCAGTGGTAGAGAGCTTATCCAGGATATTTTGAGGCCCTGGGCTCAATCTCCAGTACTAAAAAAAAAAAAAAAAGTATTTTAACTATAAAAATCCTACTTAAGTAAAATAGAGCATTAGCTCTGTATAATGGCTTTGGGAAAATCACATGATCCCAACCATAGTTTTCTCATATCTAAAATGGTGAGGTGGGCTAGGGTGCAGCTCAGGTAGACTGCTTGCCTAGCTAGCAGACACAAGGCTCTGGGTTCCATCCCCAGCACTGAGAAAAAAAAAAGGCAACAAGTTTAGACTAGAAAAAACTATCGTGCCAGGCATGGTGGCGCATGCCTGTATTCCCAGCAGTTTGGGGGGCTGAGGCAGGAGGATGTGAGTTCAAAGCCAGCCTCAACAACTTAGCAAAGCCCTAAACAACTCAGCAAGACCATCTCAAAATAAAATATAAAAAAGGTAAGAGGGGGCCTGGGGTTGTGGCTCAGTGGTAAAGCACTCACGTAGCACATGCAAGGCCCTGGGTTTGATCCTCAGCACCACATAAGAATAAATAAATAAAATAAAGGTATGGTTCAACTACAACTAAAAAATAAATATTTTCAAAAAATGGTAAGGGAATGTGGCTCAGTGGTTAAGCACCCCGGGTTCAACCCCTGGTACCAAAATAAATAAACAATAAAAAATAAAAAAGACAAAACAAAAACAAGTGCAATAGGTGAAACTTACTTGGATTTTTGTTAAAAGAAATAAAAAGGCTAAAAACATTCATGGCATTGCTGATATATAGATATGTCTACCTATTTAATATTATGGAATTATTAATGTTTCTAGGTGTGCTAGTACTTTTGAAGGCACGTGGAAGAATGCCTTATTCATAGGAAATGCACACTCAAGTGTTGCAATGTTTGCAAATGTCTATTTAAAGGAATGTGAATTTGGGTTTTGTGTGTGTGTGTGTGTGTGTGTGTGTGTGTGCGTGCGTTTTCTATGTATATAGGCAGAAAGTGATTGAGAGAAAGAAGTAGAGCAAATATATTTGAAAAGTAAGCGAGCACAGTGTTCCGCACCTATAACCCCAGCTTCTGTCTTTGACTGGGAGCTGCCTTGCCATTCCTTCTAGGAAATCATTCTTAATGCACGTTTGTCTTCATTTGTTCTCCCATATTCATCATCTATACAGAGTTCCCTCTGCCTTCCTTATTGTCAATATTTTCCTGTAGATTTGTCTCCTGTTCCATGCAGTAATTTAGTTCTCTAATTTGCCTCACCTCACCCTGGCTGACTTCTTATTACCTGTACATATTTTCCATTATCTCAGTCGCCCTCCTCACCCAGGAAAGGAGGAGACTTTCATACTATCTGTTACCTCTCTGCCACCCTTTGTTCCAGCCAGATTCCTGAGTTCCTTTACAACTGGAGTGGTTTAATTTAAAATACACAGAGAGAGGCCAGGAGCAATGGTGCACACCTGTAATCCCAGCAGCTCAGAGGCTGAGACAGGAGGATCACGAGTTCAAAGCCAGCCTCAGCAAAAGTGAGGTGCTAAGCAACTCAGTGAGACCCTGTCTCTAAATAAAACAGAAAATAGAGCTGGAGATGTGGCTCAGTGGTCGAGTGACCCTGAGTTCAATCTCTGGTACTAAACAAAACAAAACAAAACACACATAGTATGTGCCAGGCTTTGGGTTCAATCTCCATCACTGCAAAAAAATAATGTATATGTGTGTGTGTTTATGTAAAATGGAACCTAGGGCTGAGGTTGTAGCTCAGTGGTAGAACACTTTCCTAGCATGCAGGAGGCCCTGTGTTCAATCCCCAGCACTGCAAAATAAATAAATTAATAAATAGGCTATTTATAGCCTATTCTGACAGTGCTCCACTTCCAGCTCTAGTCTGGCTTACTCAGCCCTCTGTGCTTTAGAGAAGAAAGGCATCTTCTGCTCCTCACCTTCTCTCCAGCCCCACCTTGGGGTGGAGTTTGCCCTTGAATGATGGCTGCCTCCTGCCCACCCTCACCCCCCTTTCAGATTCTCCTGTCATTTCACCTTTTCTCTGGTTCACAGAACCCTTGAAGGATAATCCTCTTTTATTTTCCTGAACTTCTGAACTCCTCCTGCATCTTTCACCTCTGGTCTTTGGCAACCAGCCTCAGATTCCTTTATCTGCCTTTGGCCGGGCTGAAACTTTTGCCCAGGCTGAAGCTTTTACCCAGGGTGACCAATTTTCACTGACTCTCAGTTCATGCCCACTTCAGATCACACATACCATGCTGTGTTGTTTTTCTTTGCCCCTTTCCTCCTCCTCCTTTTAACAGAGCCAGATTTCCCTGTGTCTCAGTGCACTGAGATTTCTCTGCACTCTGCTCTCTACCTGAGGAATCCCCTCCTGGTGCTCCCCACCCACCTCTTCAGCCTGATTCCTGGCAAACTGAGGTGCCCTTTAATCCCACAAGTGACAGATACCATCTCCCCACCTCCCCAAAGGAATTTCTGCTGCCTGGTCAGTTTCAGGAGTCCTATGTTAAAATTTACAGACTGAAGCCACAACTCAGCTTGGTAATCAGGTGACCTGGCTCTGCTCTGTGCAACCCTGCTTTCTTCTGTCCATGCCCTAGCCCTGCTCAGTATTTTACTTGGCTGGCATCATGGGGCCTCATCAGCCATACCAGAATAGTACGTTTCATAACTGCTTTCTTTCCCATTGAAGACATAAAAGTATTTGCTTCTTATCTCACTTGGGGTGGTGCAATTACAAAATTAATCAGAGGCTCCCATTTTTATCCCCAAATATTTTTGAAGGTGTGTCATGAAGTCTCCCTCTCTGAAGGCTTAGAACATCCTTTTTCTAGAAACCTCACTTTCACAATGTGTCTTTTGGGATTACACTCAAGAGATTTTGTAATCTAAATTCTCCTCACAAAATTCCTGCGTTGGAATATTTTTCAGATGACAAAATCTCCTAAGTGGTAGCTGATCCATTTTCTTCAAAGCAGCCAATAAGCTGTAGTTCCTTTTTGTTCAGTGAGTTTCCTTTTTTCTTTAGGAAAATGAGAGAAAGTAATAACAGCATCACTTTCTAACTCTGACACTTCTCAGTGAGCATAATTTTTCCTCTTCCCCCAGGCCCATGTCAACATCTGACTGTTCTCTACTCCCTTTTCTGTTCTGAGTCTGTGACTAGAACTTATTAGAAGAAAGCTGTTCCCTGTTAATTCCTATAAGCATATCAACCATTCAGTTAACAGGTATTTCCTAAACATTTCAAATGAATAGTGATTCATCATAAAAACAGGCTTGACCAATCCCACAATGGCAAAGTGGTGAATAATGTTAGGGTCATCTACCCCTATTGTAGCATGCTTCATGTCAGGGAGGAAAATCTCTTCTCTGGGCATGGTGGCACATGCCTGTAATCCCAGTGGCTCTGGAGGCTGAGGCAGGAGACTCTTGAGTTCAAAGTGAACCTCAGCAAAAGTGAGGCACTAACCAACTCAGTGAGACTCTGTCTCTGAATAAAATACAGAATAGGGCTGAAGGTGTGGTTCAGTGGTCAAGTACGCCTGAGTTCAATCCCTGGTACCCAAAAAGAAAATCTTCTCCTCTGCCATCTTAAGTTAATTAACAGGGGGCCTGCAAATTAAATTAACAAAAAGATAATTCACAGGGAAAAGGACATACAGCTTTTATCAATATTTTATATGCAAAAGAATGCACAGAAAAGAAATGAAAGATCAAAGAAGCAGTTAGACTCAGGAGTTTATATACCATTTTAACAAAAGAAAGAGAGGCTGGGCTTCAAGGGATGATAAATTGTAGGGAAGTGACTAGGAAATATAGGGAGGAACCCATGGGAGATAAGGACTATCTTAGGTCTGGTTATGCAGACTCACTTGGTGATAACTAACCATCTCTGGTGATAATCGTCACTCTCCTCTTCTTCACGAGAGGGGGACACCTTCACAAGAGAAATCCATTCCCATGCTTGGAGGCAAACACAGGAGAATAGAGAACTCTTCCTACATCTGCTGGTTTTCAGTTGCCTTTAGCTCAAAGTACTTCTTATGCAAAATGGCATCTTTCAGAGTGGCATGTTCTGATCCCCTTCAATGACACCACTGATGCTGGCATTTTCTACTGGCACCTTATGTTGGGCAGTACTTTTCAATTATCCCCACTTTTCAGTTGAAGAAACAGAGGCATTGGGAGGTTAATCCCTCCCTGAACCTGATCTACAGATGATTTGTTACCTTGTACAGTTCCGTTACCTCACCCTTCTTCCCTCCTCAGTGGAAGGAAGTTGCTGTGTAAGTTGCTACTTGTTATGGTTTGGATGTGAGGTGACCCCCAAAAGTTCATGTGTGAGACAATGCAGGAAGGTTCAGAGGAGAGATGATTGGGTTGTAAGAGTCTTAAGTGAATTAATCCCCTGACTGGGATTAACTGAGTGGTAATTGAAGAGGTAGGATGTGGCTGGAGGAGGTGAGAAATGGGGGCATGGCTTTGGGGTATATATTTTGTATCTGGAGAGCAGAAACTCTCTCTGCTTCCTGATCAACATGTGAGCTGCTTCCCTCTGCCACACTCTTCCCCCATGATGTTCTGCCTCACCTCAAGCCCTGAGGAATGGAGCCAGTTTAGTCTCTGGACTAAGACCTCTAAAACCATGAGCCCCCAAACAAACCTTTCCTTTACAGTTGTTCTGGTTGGGTCCTTTAGTCACAACAGTGAAAAAGCTGACTAAAACACTACTGAAGTTCTGTTTTTTACTTCTGTTTGTTTTTTCAGTGCTGGGGATTGAACCCAGGGCCTGCCGCATGCTAGGCATGGTGAGCTACATCCCAGCCCCTGAAGTTCTGTTTTAAAATATATTCTCTCCTTCCCTTCATAGTAGGAACCCCTTTGTTTCTCCTTCCTGATGTCTCCCACTGTCCCTGCAAGGAAGAATGAAAGCTACAGAAGCAAAGAGAAGCCCAAAGGAATTATTTACCTTTAGTAACTAGCAACTAGAACCTGCACCCTCTGCTGCTCTGGGATCCCCATGTCCTGGGGCTTGCCCAAACCTGTCTTCAGGGAATGCCTCCTGTATTAGGTCTCAAGCGTTTGGGGGAGTCTAACCCATCCTCACTGCTCAGGAAGCGGCTCTCAGCAGCTGCTCAGCTGACTCCACTCCTGCACTTAGGATCCCTGCCTACTGTTTCATAGGAAGTAAATGCAAGCCCTTTGGGGAAGAAGTAAACCCAGGACCTACAGAATCACAGGACTTTAAAGTAAGACTTGCCAGAGGGCAGAGAGTGCTTTGTCCCACTGCAACAGAGTGCCCATGTGCAAATGTTTCTTACTGACGATGGCAGCAGGTTTGAGACATGTCCCTGATGGTGATGTGGGACATGCTTCAAGTGTGAATCTAATATGGAGTCTAGAGTTGCGGCTCAGTCATGGAGCACGCGCCTAGCAGAGACCCTGGGTCCCATCTCCAGCACCAGAAAACAAGCAAATAAATAAAAACCCTGAATGGACTCCATTCAGATTTTAGTCATCTCTATTTTCTTTTGTCAAATCTTCCAGAATAACCAGATTTTGTGATGCTATTTGAATGGAAGTAAATTGGAACAGCTTATATTATGTGATTAATTAAGAGTCAGCTTTGACTACAGTGACTAATATATCAATCCTGTTACTGTGACATTCTGCCCATCAGGAGGTAGGTAGGCCTATTACTCACTGAATGGCTAGTGGAGACTGTTGGCCTATTAGTTTCCAGATAGTAATTAATTCACACTTTGCTTTAAAAATGTTAGCCATTGTCAACAGTGGTGAGGCTTACTTGCAATCCCAGGAATTTGGGAGGCTGAGGCAGGAGGATTGCAATTTGGAGACCAGCCTTAACAACATAGCAAGACCCTGTCTCAAAATATTAAAAAAATAAATAAATAATCTGGAAAAAATATTAAAAAGTTAGGGAGGTAGCTCAGCAGTAGAAGTCCCCCCCGTACCAAAAAAAAAAAAAAAAAAAAAAAAAAAAAAAATTAGTAGTACAACATTAGAGAATTACTAACCCTAAAAAGGAATGTTGCTAACATATGCTATGTCATAAATGAACTTCAAAAACATTGTACTAAGTGAAGGAAGCCAGAAACAAAAGGTCCCATATTATATGACACCATTTATGAGAAATGTTCAGAATAGGAGAATCTAGAGAACCTAGAGAGACAGAACCCAGCAAATAGCTGCCAGGGGTCTGAGAGGGAGCATGGAGAGGGACTGCTTACTCATGTGGGGTTTCCTTCTGGGTGGTGAATATTTTGGAATTAGAGGAGTGGTTGTATAACACTAAGAATGTACAGAGGCCATTGAATTGTGCACTTAAAATAATTTTTATCTTATATAAACTTAACTTCAATTAAGATATAGAGAAAGAGACAGGCAGAGGAAGCCGGAGCACAGCCAGGTCAGACAGATCCCAGTTGGCCTACAGGTGCTGGTTTCATACCCCTCACCCTCCCCGGCTTATTGATGAGGGAAGGAAGACCAGAGAGCATATGCCTCAGTGAGGGGCAAAGAGTCAGCTAGAACCCCAGCTTCCTGGCTTCAGAATCAGACCCCTTTCCACTACCTTAACCAAAAGAGTAATCGCTTTGATCTTTGAGATCATGTCTTCCATAGCAACTTACTTAGAGAGAGAGAACCCAGCAAGTAGCTGCCAGGGGTCAGGGAGGGAGCATGGAGAGGGACTGCTTACTGATGATGATGAGCATCTTCTGCAAGCCAGTCGCTGAAACCAGCTTTATATCAGATCAAAGTCATGCTCAAACAGCCCTTTTCTCCCTAGTCAGTTATCACATTCCACCCTGTTGCTGACTGCAGCTATAGCCACCTACAGCAACAAGCCGTGGGAATAAGTTGAGAGGCAGACTGGAAACGAACAGGCTCTTTATTCTGCTAGCTTCTCTCTCTGGCTCCAAGAACAACTCCTACCCGCAAATCACACTCTTCCAACCACCACCAAATGGCGCCCACCCGATCAGCAATGTCCTAGGCCAAGTCTCGCGAGATCATGGAAGGTGGTGACCCGATCCGCAATGTCCTGGGCCAAGTCACAACCCCCTCCCCTGATCTTTAATTTTTGTATTAGTTCTTGAATGAGCCCAAGTTGTTTACGATCTAAATCTTTTGTCATATGACTTAAAAGGGGTTGCTTTGCTTTTGATTTCACTTTAAAAAGACAATGAAGATTAAAGGATTTTTGTTTGTTTTGTGGTACTAAGGATTGAACCCAGAGGAATTCTACCAATGAGTTACATCCCCAGCCCTTTTTATTTTTTGAGACAGGGTGTCACTAAATTGCCCAGACTGACTTCAAATTTGCAATCTTCCTGCCTCAGCCTTCCCAGTCACTTGAATTACCCATGTGCACCATGGTGGCTGGCACAGATTAAAGGATATTAAAGGACGTATGTGTAAAGTTTCCATAACTCCCCAAAAAATGTTAAATAGAGTGGCTCTAAGATCAGAGTGAATCAGCAGATGAAGTTCAGGTCAAGGCCATAAGTATTAACTGAGGTCTCTTACCTCTTTAATACTAGTCTGCAGTCCACACTGTTTTCAAATGCATGTTGTATTTACCAGGCCCTGAAGCAATGTAAATCTGTACATGTACTGAGGTGCCTATCCCAAGTGACCTGGGACCAGGTGTTTTCTAACACATACACAGAGTATCTCAGCTCCCCTCCAGATGCTCACCTCCTTGATTCTTATGCTTCCACGACTTTTGCAGAAGGCAAAGATTGTCATTTTATAATTAAAGCTCAGGTTTAAAATGTAAGAACACTCAAAGAGCAACTTCAAATAATCCCAAACACAAGCAACCAAATAAAAATAGATAAGTAGAAATTCATCCAAATTTAAAACATTTTTGCTTCAAAGGATGTTACCCAGAAAGTGAAAAGATGACCCACAGAAGGGAATACATAAAAGAACTCTTAGAACACAACAATAAGAAGGCAAATAATGTGATTTAAAAGCAGGCAGAGAACCCAAATAGATGCTTCTCCAAAGAAGGTACACAAAATTGCCAATAAGCACATGAAAAGAAGTCCTGCATTGTTAGTCATTAGGGAAATGCAAATCAAAGCCACAAGGAGATACCATTTCATATGCACCAGCATGACTAGAATAAAAAACACAGACCACAGCAGATGTTGGTGAGGATAGGGAGAAAAGGGAACCCTCACATGTTACTGGTGAGAATGGAAAACGAGAGTAGCCACCTTGGAAAACAGTCTGGCAGCTCCTCAAAAAATTTAAACATAGCATTACTATATGACCCAGAAATTCTACTCCTAGTTATACACCCAAGAGAAATGAAACAGGGCTGGGTTGTGGCTCAGAGGTAGAGTGCTTGCCCTAGCATACATGAGGCACTGGGTTCGATCCCCAGTACCACATAAAAAAACTAAATAAACAAAATAAAGGTATTGTGTCCATCTACAACTAAAACAATTTTTTAAGAAAAGAGAGAAATCAAACATACATCCACATGAAAACTTATACACAAACATTCACAGCAGCATGATTTATGAGGGCCAAACGTGCAAACAACACAAATGTCTACCAGCTGACCAGTGCATCAACAAAACATCATCCAGCCAGAAGAAGGAATTAAGCACTGGTTCCCACCACAACAGGGATGAACCTGCAAAATATCATACTCAGAGAAAGAAGCAGTAGAAAAGGTCACATACTGTGGTTCCTTTTATAGAAAATGTCCAGACTAAGCAAATTTCTAGGGACACAAAGTAGATTAGTGGTTGCCAGGGGCTGAGGAGGAGAGGAACAGGCACATAGCTTCTTTCAGGGTGAGGAAAAATGTTCTGGAATTAGATAGTGCTGATGGTTGTACTGTCATCGGAGGTGTTCTGAAGAGTTCCTGGAGAAGGGGACCTCGACTCAGGATGACTGGGTTCTTGAAAAGCACCATAAAAAGTATTTATAGATGTTCCCAGTTGGACCAGGACCAGCTGGGTGACCCTTCTGTTATTTAAAGATGTAAAAAATGCTGGAGACTTTGAAAACAGGCCACGGAAGTCATCATTGATGGTGCATTGATAAATCCTACAGTGATTATTGATCATTTTCAGATACTTGTGGCAGCAAACAAAGCAGTTCATCTCTACAAACTGGGAAAAATGAAGACAAGGACTCTCTCCACCGAAATTATTTTCAACCTTTCCCTAAACAACAATATTTCAGAGTTGATATTTCAATTTTAATTGTTTGCGTTAAAAAGGGAGAAAAACAAGTAAATATAAAATACCTAATATCTCAAGTAGAAGGTCAAAAGATTTCCCTGAAAAATCTTCCTGAAATAACGAATATTTCTGAAGTAAAAAAGATATATAAAGTGCCAGGCGTGGTGGCGCATGCCTGTAATCCCAGTGGTTGGGGAGGCTGAAACAGGAGGATCACAAGTTCAAAGCCAGCCTCAGCAATGGTGAGGCACTAAGCAACTCAGTGAGACCCTGTCTCTAACTAAAATACAAAATAGGGCTGAGGATGTGGCTCAGTGGTTGAGTGCGCCTGAGTTCAATCCCCAGTACCAAATATACATATATATATGGTCACAAGAAGAGTGGGACATTATTGGGTGGTATCATTAGTAGAATATCAAATGTCAACAAAAGATGTGTTTTATAAAATGTTAGAAATATTAACAGAGGGCTGGGGTTGTGGCTCAGTGGTAGAGCGCTCGCCTAGCACGTGCGCGACCCGGGTTTGATCCTCAGCACCACGTAAACATAAATGCATTGCATTGTGTACAACTAAAGCAAATAAATAAATATTTTTTTAAAAAAATAAATATTAACAGAAATTTTCAGCTTTTAAAGAAAACATTGATTTTTCTTTTTGATTATAAAATTAATATACGGTCATTATAGAAAAAAATTTTTTTTCATGAAATGAGGGATTGAACCCAGGGCCTTATGCATGCTAGGCAAGTGCTCCACCACTGAGCTATACTTCTAGCCCTCTAAAAAAATCTAAACCACAGAAAGAGATTTAAAAAAACTCATAGTTCTACCATTTTTACTAATACTGTTACTATTTTTGTTGTCTTCCAGTCTTTTATTTGTGTTCAAATGTTTTATTTTTATATAATTGAAATAAAAATTGCCAACACTTAAAAAAAAAAAAAAGAATTTATAGACAAGTCAGATATGGAGGCACAGCAACTTCTTTAGGAAAGCAAAGAATACACACTCCAGGGAGGATGTGGGCCATCTCAAGAGTGTGAGATGCTTTGGGGATTCTCAAGCTCTTCTTTTAAAGGAAACTTGGTGAGGTGCTGGCATGAGATGACAGTCTGCTGATCTCAAGACGGTTTATAGTGGTATGGATCTCGGGATCCTCAGACTGACGTCTTCTCCATTATCTGATCAATAGATAACGTTGGGAGAGAATCCTATAGTATGGGTTTCTGGGAAAGTACCCCATATTATAGGTTTCATATCTCCCTTTGTTCAATATATTCCAAAAATACATGTACTAGTAGGCTAATTAACAATGTGCGGGGCAATTTTCATAAGTAGGTGAATTTCCAATAAATAAGGGTTGCAAGTGAAGATTTATAGATTTCCCAGAAATTTGGGAGTGATGGGCATATGAGAGAGAACTGGCTTGGGAAGAAAGAGACAGGAACCTTCAACACAGGCTTGCAAATTAGTTATATCCTCCTTGTCCTTCCTTTGTCTCCTTTCTACCTTTTGTTTTTATTCTACCTCAGCACAACCTTGTAAATATACTAAAATCATTGAATTGGATGCTCTGTCAGGGTGAATATTTATTATTTGTGTATTATTTCTGATAGATGGGCTACACACCCCCCCCCCCCGGAGTTTTCCACATCCTGAGAGAAGCAACCTTGTTTCATTCTCCGGGCAGGATGTTTCTTCCTCGGACAGGATGTTTCTTCCCTGGGCAGGATGGTTCTTTTCCCCGGGCAAGAGCCAATAGGCTTAAAGGTCGCCCTGTTCTATGGCAAAGAGCCAATGGCATTGGGGTTGCTCTGGTGCACCTCCCACCAGAAATCCCTATATAGGGCCCTGTTCGAGAAACTCAGAACACACACAGAGACACATAACATCAGCTCGTCGCTGCTGAGAGGAGGAAGCCACTCAGACACATCAGCTCAACGCTGCTGCGGAGAGGAGGAAGCCACTACAACAGCTCCAGACCCATCGCCTCCAGCGGACGGCAGCTGTCCCAGCTCACAGCTCCAGATCTAGCACCTTCAGCCCAACGGCCGCTCCCAGCCGACAGCTCCAGCCTCCAGCCAGACAGCAGCTGCTTTAGCTGATAGCTTCAGAGATCCTAGCTGGTGCGACCAAGCACCCACCTTCTGTTCAGAGCTTGCACACTTCCCTCTCCCTGACTCCCCTCTCCCACCAGAGCTTGCACACTCCCTTCTCCCTGACCCCCCTCTCCCAGCACCTCTTCGACCTTCGACCAGAGCACCTCTTCTCCAGTTTTGCTACCATCCACAAAGGCTGTTGAGTAAATCTCTTGGCTGCATGGCTGTCCCCGGTGTGATATTTTGCCCTTCAATTTCTAAAAAAAAAAAAAAAAATCCTAAGGTATAAATTACCTTGTTCAATCAGCTTCGCTTCTTTTCTTTTTTTGGGGGGGGGGGGGTAGGGGTGAGGATGGGGGGTAGGGGGGTATTACTGGGATGCTTAACCACTGAGCCACATCCCCAGTCCTTTTTTATATTTTATTTTGAAACAGGGTGTCACTAAATTGCTCAGGGCCTCACTAAGTTACTGAGGCTGGTCTCAAACTTGAGATCCTCGTGCCTCAGCCTCCTGAACCACTGGGATTACAGGCATGTGCCACCATGCCTGGCAATCGGCTTTTTTACTGAGCACACTGGCAACAAGAGAAAAAAAGATAAATAGCAGAGGGTTAGAGGACACCTAAGTTTGTGGCACACAGGCCCAGACTGGGGAAACCAGGTCCCTTACCCTATGCGCATCTCTACCCTTCTTTCCAGGCCTGTTTATCCTGCTCACCTTCCATTGTCAGAGCACAGTAACCTCAACCCCAAGAGGTCAAGTAACCAAAAGCATCATTCTTTGCCTTAAAAGTTGTTTCAGGCACCAAAAATCAGACAAGGGACTTTCAAAAAGTTCAACTGACAAAATATGGACATACTTTTCTTACAGCTAAGAAAGGGAAAAGATAAGAGAAATCCTGGCTTCAGGAAGTGTATACTTGCCAAAAAAAAATTTTTTTTTTTTTTTTTAAATCAAAAGCATGTGTTTCCCACTCAACTGCCTGGATTTAGCCCCAGTGTCAAGAGGACTGCCAGGGTGCTGTGTGTGTTTACATAAAACAGGTTCCTCTGAGCTCTGCAGATGGTCACTGCCATATAAGAACAGCAATCAGACAGCAGCTTGGTTACATCGTTGCACTGCCTACTCCAGAAGATAACTCCAGAATTTAGTCCTCCCATAACGTGCTCGGGTTGGGTGTCTTTAAACCTGGCTGGACTCATTACATACTTTCATGTCATAACAAGAAGAGATACTCACTCAATAACCTTCGAGGAGATTTGACTTTTAAATTGTTAACAGACATTGATCAAGAGAAATACTTGACAGGGAAAAGCAAATACTTTTTTGGGTGAATTTTGTGGTAGCTTGGAAGTTCTGCAAGAACCCAAAGTCTGACTAAAGTTCTGCCAATCTCCCTAATGTAGAGCACCGATCAGCCCCACTTTGAGACTGGTCTTCTGGCTTAGGATCGAGGTTCATGGTGCAATTATGCAGCACCAATGAAAAACACTGATTCACATGCTGGATTGTAAGCTGTTTTTACAGCACAGGTAAGGGGAAATATGTCAGAGCAGGTTAGGAGGGAAATGAATAGTTGAAGTTTGTAAAATAAGAACCGCACAGAATCTACACATCTGCTGTTTCAGGGAATAAAGCTGGCCCAAAGATGAGACATGTATTGGGGGGAGTCCAGATGAGGGGTGTTGAGAATGTCAGATGCAGACACAATGAAGTCTGGCGACGAGAAAATTGGGATGAGCCAAGGAACTAAAAATTGTCTCTGTAGTTGCTGGAAAGATACATTATTTGCAGATGTTTAAAAACTGGCTCAACACTCCAAAACTTCATCCTGTAGATACTCAGAAGCAACCAGTGAACTAGAGTTCAAAACAACAAATGAACACAAAGTTGCCACCACTTCCTGGCCTATGCCACAAATACCTCACAGCAGGAGTTTCTATTTTTGCATAATTTGGATCCTAATTTAACCTTTAATTTTAAGGTTTTATTTTTTAAAATTTTTTATTGGTGCATTCTGATTGTGCATAATAGTGGGCTTCATTGTTATATATTCACTGATACACAAAACATCCTTCTCCCAGAGAAGAGCTCTTCTAACATTTTGGCTTTTACATTAACATCACTGTGCCTTCTGTTCTTTTGCATTATTTTCCCTGAAACTTCTTGCTGACTTTCCAGGTTCTATGTGAGGTTCTCTCCTAGCTGTGGATTCTTGGAGCCCATGCTGTCCAATAGGGTAGTTACTGGCCATGTGGCTACTGAGTGCTTGAGATATATCTAATCTGAATTGAGATGTGTCCTAAGTGTAAAGTAGGTGCTACATTTTAGAGACTTATTAAGATATTTCTAATGATATTTCTAATAATTTTTGCATTTTTGGTTACTTTTTTTTTTGGGGGGGGGGTACTGTGGATTGAACCCAGGGGTGCTAAACCACTGAGCCACATCCCCAGCCTTTTTTTTTAAATTTAGGACAGAGTCTCACACAGCCTCGCTAAGTTACTGAGGCTGACTTTGAACTCATGATCCCCCTACCTCAGCCTCCTGAGCTGCTGGGATTACAGGCGTGCGCCATGGGCCAGTAACATGTAGAAATGATTCTACTTTGAGTACATGAGTTTAAATAAAACACATTAAAGTTAATTTCATCTGTGACTTTTTGCTTTTTCAACATGGTGACTAGAAAACTTTAATTGTAGCTGTGGCTCACATTCAGTTTCTATTGGACAGAGATTCTATTTCTACTGGACAAAGCTGCTTGAGCTTTTAATACACTAAAGTGCATCATGAACCTCCACGAGTAGACTGTAATAGGCAGGGTTTCCAAACACATGACCACAGAACCACACAGAACCACCTGTCACACAGCACCTTGTTTTAGTTATCTATTTATCCTCCTTTATGGGGTCATAATCATGTCCATCAACTCCCACAATCTGCTTGAAGTCCCACATAGGGAATGTCAGTAGTTTCAGTGCCCTTCCCAAATATATGCCCTCTAAAGAAGCTAATTTATTAAAACAAAGCCATTGAGGCTCTGTGACAATTGGCTCCTTATTCCATCAGCAGGGGTGTCTCACCTATATGTGCAAGTGGTTTTAAGCAAAACCAAAATGACAGTATAGTTTATCATTTCCTTATATCCCATAGAATCACAGAATGTGAGTTTTAGAAGATATCTAATCCAATATCCCAAATCATAGCCTTGATTAAGGACCAACCACCTAAACACCAATAATGTGCCAGATGTTCATTGAGTGTCCACTGTGTGCCAGGCACTCACTTCATACTCCTTCAGACTCACCAGGAAGCTTGCCAAATTGGTTCTATTATGATCAGTCCAATTCATAGGTACTGAGAAAATCAGAGAGGTGGGAACACCTCTCTGAGGTCACACAGCTGTTGTGGTACTCCATTATGCTTTGTGGCCTCTGGGAAGTTAGAAATGCTTCAAAAACATTGGACATAATATTCAAGCTACTTCAGATAGCAACAAACCAAGTGTGCACCAAATGATGGCTGTAACATATTCAAAAACATAATATAATCATTTTCAACAATTTTCATGTACTAAGATCAAAATATAGAAATGAAAATTGCCAGAAAAACCCTTGCTTTTCCATTTTTTCATAACTACAGGTGGAAGTTTGCCATGATGTTTATTTTTATTTGGTTAGAACTACGTACTGGAGATCTACATGCCGTCTGTCCCTAACTTTTCATTTCGTCTCTTCAGTGAATCTACATACTAGACTTTCCATCTGCAAGGATGGGAACCAGGCTCACTTATAAAAAGCACTGAGCTTTCCAGATTCTAGGGTCCAAGTCAGAGTGCAGCAGGGAGAATGGGGTTCCACTCAGATGTGGTTTCTACAATGATGCTTGACACCTCCACAGCACTGGATGTCTTGAAGGTGTTTGGCTATTAGTTAATTCCTACCTTTTGCATGATTTAGAGAAGGAAACAGAATGCGAGAACTGATGAGTGGCTCCTCCTCCCTGGGACAGACTCCAGCAACGAGGATCCTGACTCAGACCGTTGGGTTATGCTGCCTCCTGCTGGCCAGAGTGAGACACTGCACAAAACCCACCTCCAGGAAAATTGTAATTCAGGGTTTCACAACTTGATTAATACATACTCTTTTTAAGGGGGGAAAACAAGCTCTTTTAAATATATCTTCAGTCCCCAGATTGAAAATAACGACTCTCAATGACAAAAATGGTAAAGTTAAAATAGCAACCAAGCCTTAAATTCTAGGAGGTGAACTCTGGAAGGTACTGCAAGGTACAGAGTTATTTTTGTTCTCAGGATAATGCCCTTTGTGTAGTCCCCACAAGAAATCTTGCAGTAATGATGGCCCTTGGTCAGGGCACTGCTCCCCTTAAACTTTTTTTTTTTTGGCTTTTGAATTATGACTGAAGCAGGGGTGCTTGACCACTGAGCTACAACCCTAACCCTTTTTATTTTATTTTGAGACAGGGTCTCACTAAGTTGCCCAGCTGGGCCTGGAACTTGTCTTAGCCTCCTGAGTAGCTAGGTAGGATTACAGGTGTGTGTCACCACCCCAGGGTTCCTTAGCTTTCGGTGCTGTTTTTAACCCCATTCTTACACTCTCCACTAGGCCCATCCCAGGCTTCTGTGGAACTGCGCTTATGTCTTCTCCTGCCCTATGCATGTTTCTGTCTTTTCCTACCTTAAATAGGGGAGGATGTCTCTGCTGGATCTCGGCAATTGTCCTTTTATGCTTGCTTTTTATGAGGTCACGGTCCTTCTACAGCTTCTCATATCACCTTCCTAAGATCATCCCACCTCCATCCCTCCCTTCTTCCCAGACAGAACCTGTATCTCTCTACCCACCTGGCAACGACTCTGCCTGGTCCTAAGCTCTATGACATCTGCTGTCACCCTGTTTATAGATGTCTGTCTTGCTCTCTCCAGCAACTCAAAGACAGGAGACTGTGTCTTCCACATTTTTAAATAATATGTTTATTTCCCTAGAATTTGAAAATATGCTCAGTGTTATTAAAGGAATCATCTTGACTAAGATGCCTGAATAAGAGTTTTACAGCTTTTTAAGACATATAGATAATCAACTGGGGTACAAGATAAAGTGTGACAGATAAATGACAGTTTACAGAAGCTGATAAAGCTCTGCAGTAGCTTCTGGCTAAAGAAGGAAGAAATGGTGTTTGAGGCTAATTTGAAATGATAAGTTGTATATGCGGATGGGGATGTGGAGTTGTCATATGGGGGGCTATTCCAGACAGAAGAAACAAAAATAAAATAATAATGGGATAAAATATTAGCCTCTGAGACAAGAAAGCATATTTTCTATGAGCAAGGAGAAGTGCTGTTCTCCCAGCATTTCTCAGAGGGGAAAGAGAAGCAAATACAAATAAGGCCAGGTCACTGAGCAGGATGTTTTGACCAGCATGGTGTCAATGGGCTGGCGGAGCACAGAGACACCTCTCTTTCAGGTGTCCAGCTGTATCCCACTGTGCCTTGGGAGCTGTCATAACTTTGAATCCTGCCACGGGGTTTTGAGCATATATAGAACCTGACCTGTTGGGGGCAGCTTTAGGGAGGCACATGGCAGCCACTGCTGTGGAGAACCAGGCAGAGCCCCAGGCTGAGCATGAGGTGGGTACAGGGTTCTGAGCACTGCATGGCAGCCAGCAGCAGAGCTAGGACTGTCCCTGGGGTGACATGAGCAGGCATGATGAAAGGGCTGCACAAGGGATTCTAAGGAGAATATTCTTTACCTCTGGAACACATCAGCAATGTTTGAAGGACATCCCTGACCCCCTTGCCTTGGCTTGGGTGTAGAGGAGGGAGCATTATCTTCATTATACCAGAGCAGCTTCCCCAAAGTTTAGAGTACATCAGAAGCCTCTGGCAGGTTTGCCAAAGCACACATCTCCACCTCCTCAATGACACTGGGGCACCAAATACATATATCTGTCTGTCTTTTTGTTGTTGTTGTTGTTGTACTAGGGATTGAACTCAGGGGCACTCAACCACTGAGCCACATCCCCAGCCCTATTTTGTATTTTAGTTAGTGACAGGGTCTCACTGAGTTACTTTGTGCCTCGCTATTGCTGAGGCTGGCTTTGAACTCGCGATCCTCCTGCATCAGGTGGGATTACAGGCATGTGCCACCGCGACTGGCCCAAATACATATTTCCACCAAGTCCCTGGGGCAGGTAGATGCTGAAGGTCCAGTAGAGTCTCTCTGCTTTCTGATAATCTTATGAGCTGCTTCTCTCTGACACACTCTTCCACCATGATGTTCTGCCTCACCTTGAGCCCTGAGGAATGGAGCCAGCTGTCTATGGACTGAGACCTCTGAAACTGTGAGCCCCCAAATAAACTTTTCCTCCTCTACAATTGTTCTGGTCAGGTCTTTTAGTCATAGCAGCAAAGAAGCTGACTAAAATGCTTGGTCACCATCCTGTGGCCCTACTGGGAATGGTAGAACCTTTGGGAGGTGAAATATAGTGGAAGGAAGTTAGGTCATTGGGGGTGCTCCCTTCAAGGGAACATGGGAACCCCAAACCCTTCCTCTTTTTTTCTTTGCTTCTTGGCCACAGTGAGGTAACACCTTTGATTTCACCCAACGTGACCATCATCTGAAATAATAAACCAAAATCAATCATTCCTCCTTGTAAGTTGATTTTTCTCAAGTAGTTTATCACAGCAACAGAAAGCTGGCAAATGCCAGGTCCCATGTCTATTTGTTCATCAGAGGACCCAGAACCCAGTAAGGTGTCTGTAACATAGAAGCCATCCAAGCCAGGCGCCGTGGTGCACGCTTGTAACCCCAGCACTTGGGAGGCTGAGGCAGGAGGATCACGAGTTCAAAGCCAACCTCAGCAATGGCGAGGCACTTAGCAACTCAGTGAGACCTTGTCTCTAATAAAATTCAAAAGAGGGCTGGGGATGTGGCCCAGTGGTGGAGTGCCCCCTGAGTTCAATACCTGGTACCAAAAAAAAAAAAAAAAAAAAAAAAGCCATCCATAACACATAAATAAGACGTGCTCATAAACAACTGTGGTCCCAGGTGCATGTGAGAGAGAAAGCCCTAGGTTCAGATGAAGAAATACAAAGGAAGCCTTATGTCATTTGAACATCTAAACAATTTTATAGAATTTTTAAAGAAATAAGGTTACAGATAGAATTCAAACCTAACCCTCACCGCAGGCTTTTCTCTCGTTCCTCCAAAAAGTCAGCTTATCCTGTGCTTTGCCTGGCTTCTTCTCATCCTTGTCTTTTTGGGGCTTGGGAGGGTCTTATTTATTTACTTATTTTAGTTGTAGATGGACACAATAACTTTATTTTATTTATTTATTTTTCTGTGGTGCTGAGGATCGAACCCAGTGCCTCGCCTGTGCTACACAAGTACTCTACCACTGAGCTAAACCCTGGACGTTATTTATTTGTTTGTTTGTTTTACACTGGGGACTGAAACCCAGGGGCATTCTACCACTAAGCTACATCCCAGCCCTTTTTATTTTCTAGTGTGAGACAAGGTCTTACTAAATTGCTGAGGCTGGTCTCAAACTTGTGATCCTCCTGCCTCACCCATTGGAGTCATTTACAGGCCTGCCACCACACCCACTCATCCTGGTCTTTTTTGAGTAGGTAGGTAGCGTTATTTAATGGTTTTAAATGTCATGATGGCATAATCAATGCCTTTCATAATGTGCTTGTTTTTTCACTTAAAAATCATGGTTTCTCATTGTAGTGAAATACATATAACATGACATTCATCATTGTCTGGGTACAATCTGGTGGCATCATGCACATTCCTGTTGCTGTGCAACCATCACTACAATCCATCTCCAGAATGTCTTTTTTCATCTGAGGCAAAACCCTGAACTGACCAAACCACTTCCTTAACACTTAACCTTCATATTGATGCATTATAGTTGCTTTATCATTTCTACTGTTATATCATATTCCATATTATGAATATGTAACTTTTATTTTTCCTTTTCCTTTTGATGGAAATTTACTTGCCATTTTTAGCTATTAAAAACATCCTTGGGGCTGGGGCTATGGCTCAGTGGTAGAGCGCTCCTCTCACATGTGTGAGGCCCTGGGTTCGATCCTTAGCACCACATAAATAAAATAAAGGTATTGTGTCCACCTACAACTAAAAAAATTCTATTAAAAAAAAATCCTTGCATGCACCTCTTTGTGAACACATCACTCATGTGTTGGAGGATGTAGCATCTTCCCTGTTACTGGAGACCCTCCAGTTTATGACCGAAAGCTCCATCTCTGTCCGCAATGCCAATCAATGCCAATTTAATAATGAGGACACAATCTTGAGAAAAAAGAAAGGAAGATTTATTGCTTTGCTAGCAAAGGAGAAACACAGAGGGCTCCAGTCCCAAAGGCTGTGACTCTCCCATCAGGAGGGACAGGGGTGTTTTAAAGAAACTCTTCAATGCAACCACATTCCAGGTGTGCTCTGGTAGGAGGTCCCAGGGCGCCCTAATGGCCTGTTAGGATTCACTTGTTAATTTGGGAGATATTCACTTCCCAGATCCTCAGCAGGCATTGCCTTCCTGTAGTGGGTGTGTTTAAGGGCAATTAACTAGGGGAAGAAAAGATAACACTGTCTCCCTAAACTTATCAGGGAGCAGGAGAGGGGAGAGAGAGAAAAATATATTAAAGAAAAAAAAAGAAGAAGAAGAAGCCCTAACCAGGCACAGTGGCACAGGCCTATAATCCCAGTGGCTCAGGAGGCTGAGGCAGGAGGATCGTGAGTTCAAAGCCAGCCTCAGCAACAGTGAGGCACTAAGCAACTCAGTGAGACCCTGTCTCTAAATAAAATACAAAATAGGGTTGGGGATGTGGTTCAGTGGTCGAGTGCCCCTGGGTACCAAAAATTAAAATTCAGAAGGTGAAGAGACCACTGTTACACATTCGCTCTACAAATGACTTTACTTGTTTGCACCTTGCCATCAGCATAGAAGAGCTCCACATTCCCCCATGTTCCTAGCAACCTTGGGGCAGTAGTGGCCAATGTGGTGGATTTAAATGGTAACTCACTTTAATTCACATTCTTCTGATTACTGATGAGGTTGAGCATCTTACATGCATTTATTAGCAGCTCAGATGACCTCTTCAGTGAACTTCCTGCTCCTAGTGTCATTTTTTTCTACTATATTTTCTTTCCTTTTTTGCAGGGGTGGGTGGGTGGTGGGTGGGAGAGTTCCAGGGATTGAACCCAGAGGAGCTTAATCACTGAGCCACATCCCCAGCACTTTTTTTGTTGTTGTTCTGATTAGTTTATACATAACAGTAGAATGCCTTTTGACACATTGTACACAAACGGAGCATAACTTCTCATTCCTCTGTCCCCAGCCTTTTCTTAAATTTTATTTAGAGGTAGGGTCTCACTAAGTTGCTGAGGCTGGCTTGGAACTCACAATTCTCATGCCTCGGCCTGCTGAGCTGCTGGGATTATAGGCATAAACCACCATCCCTGACTCTACTAGATTTTCTTTTCATCCATCTGTAGCAGTTTGTTACATATTGTGGAAAGCGTTCTCTGGTGATTATATGTGGTTCAAATACCTACTCTGTGACTTGTCTTTTTATCTGGTTTGAGTATCTTTTTATTATATAGGAACTTTTATTATATAAAAGTTTTAATATTATCAAATTTATCAATATTTTCCTTTCTAAATTTGTGCTTATTGTACCTTGTTTAAGAAATCCTTCTAACTTGGAGGTGAGCCACTTATATTTCAGAACTGCAAAGATAGACTTTCTTTTCATAAAACCCCTAATTATCTGGTTACTAACACAATTATATTGCACTGATTTGTGTGTGTGTGTGAATGTGTCTGCCAATAGCATTATATTATTAACTATATATATTTTAATTTTTGTTTTTGTTGATACATAGTAATATATATTTGGGGAGTACAGTGTAATAATTTGATACATGTATGCAATGTATAATCATCAAATAGAGGTAATTAGCATTTCTCTGTGATAAGAAACTTCAAACTCCTCTCTTCTGGTAATTTATTTAATTTTTATTCATTTTTTTTTTTCAATTTTCTCTTCTTTTTTTTTTTCCTTTTTCTTTTGGTACCAGGGATTGAGCCCAGGGGCACTTTACCACTGAGCTACACCCTGCCCTTTTTATTTATTTATTTATTTTATTTTGAGACAGGGTCTCACTAAGTTGCTTAAGCCCTTGCTAATTGCTGAGGCTGGCCTCAAATTTGCAATCCTCCTTCCTCAGTCTCCCAAGTAGCTGGAGTTATAGACATTATTGTTAGAGAGAACTTTAGGCAATGCCATTTTGAAACACATCCTCCACCTTAGAACAACTGTCACCCCACAGTCACTCTGACCCAGAACAATGGTCAGCCTGACATAAACCCCAAACAACACCCTGTAAGGAGAATTGTTACATGGGACTGAAATCTTGAGAAACACCCTATTCAACATGGAACAGTGACCACCACAAAGAATGACAGTGACCACAAGAACCCTTCCCCTGACAACCTCCTAGCAACAGCCAAGCTGCAAAAATCCACCCCCCCACCCGCCCCTTCACTCCACTATAAAACTTCCTGCAAGCAGAGGACAGGCTCCAGGCCCACTGGGACCTGCCTCTGCAGCTTTATCCCAAGTAAAGCTGGGTTACTGCTGAGCCACCTCTTTCCTCTCTCTTTATGTCCTTCATTTTGTTCTTTCTTTAGAGTTACACACCTGCATCACTGTGCACGGTCTCCTGCTTGTATGGTGGTGCCCATCTCCCTATCCTACCTGCGCCCTTCTCCTCCCAGCCTCTGGTAACCACCACTACTCTCTTTCTAGGAGATCAATGTTTTGTTTTGGGGATGGAATCCAGGACTTCTGCACAGGCTAGGCAAATGCCTTACCCCAGCCCTAGATAAACGTTTTAGCATCCCTGTATAAGTGAGGGCATTATCTGGCTTATTTCACTAAATGTATAATGTCCATTCATGCTACTGAAAATGACAGGATTTTGGATTTCTTCCTTTTTTTCAGTTCTGGGGAATGGAATCCATGGCCTCATGCATGCTAGAAAAGTGCTCTACCATTGAGCTATGTCCCAAGTCCTAGATTTCATTCTTTTTTATGGCTGAATAGTATTCCATTGTGCATCTGTATGCTACATTTTCTTTATCTATTTATACATCCATGAATATACCACTTCTGTTTGTAATTTCTGGTATTTTAAATGTTTAAATTAAAGCATAAAAGCTCAAAAAATGGAAGACCTACAGGTGAAGGAGACAGACCTGATTGAGAGAGTACTGTAGTCTGTACTCCTGAGCAAAAGAAAGGCCCAGCCTTACTTTGAGTGGCTGGACAGGTAGCTTCTCATAATTCCTTTAAGGAGATTCTTTCTTATGGAAGAGACTCTTGACATCTGCATGGCCCTTACACCTGGTGTTTTTGGTTGATTTCATTAAGAATGGGAAGATAGGGGCTGGGGATATAGCTCAGTTGGTAGGGTGCTTGCCTTGCATGCATAAGGCCCTGGGTTCAATCCCCAGAACCGGGAAGAAAAAAAAAAAAAGAATGGGAGGATAAGAAAAGGCCCTTAACATTGTAAGAGTGAGGGAGGGGGAAATATGACTAGCTACAGATTATGAATTAAGGTCTGAGAGTTTATCCACCATTTTGTCTTCTGTTTTGGTCTCTGCCTCAAAAATACCTTGGGCATTTCCAGGAAATTCAGAGAGGGAGGCATTGCAAAAGGCAGGACTTTCCCAGCATCTTGGGAAGCTGAGACAGGAGAATCTTGAGTTCAAAGCCAGCCTCAGCAATGGTGAGGTGCTAAGCAACTGAGTGAGAACCTGTTTCTAACTAAAATACAACATAGGGCTAGGGATGTGGTTCAGTGGCAGAGTGCCCTGAGTTCAATCCCCAGTACCAAAAAGTAAAAAAAAAAAAAAAAAAAAAAGGTAGGACTTTGTCTCCTTAACCAGCTGGAATCTTGGAATCTTGACATTGGTTGTGAGTAACAATGCTAATGTGCACCTCACTGAGGTGCGGGGTTTAGGATGGGGACCTTGATTCCCTGGCCTACAGGCCACCAGGGTTTTAGGCTTGGGTGTGGCATTATCTGAGATGTGCCTCAGAACAGACAACTTGGGGAGATGCGGGAAAGGGCCGGGATGAGGATGGAAGCAGAGACATCAGTTAGGAGACCATTGCAAGTGCAATGTGCATTGAAGACTGATGGAGAAGGACAAAAGTGGATAGATTTGAGGGGAAAAAAACTCAGAAAAGTAGAAGCCACAGGAAGCCAAACTGAGCCAAGGAAATCACCACCAACGAACTGTCAGGGACGCACCTCCCCCTCACACGAATCACAGCATCTTCAGGCTGAGAAGATCTTAATGCTCATCCAGTACAACCAGCCATCTGTCACTTGGATCCCCTGCCAAGCATTGAAATAGAAACCTTCTTCCTGGCTCTCTCTGAACAAAACAGAGTACTACGAAGGCCCACAGAGGAGGATTGGCTGTGCTCAGAGAAATTCCAATGAGGGAGCTCAAACCTAAATGACACCCAAGATCAGAACAGTCCCCATGTTCCAGATGTGGATTGTTCTGAGAGTGTTAAAATAGACCCCGTGTCTGCTTCAGCCACTATTTTTATCACCCTCACCTTGTGTTCTATCTGTACAATTTCACTGCTGGGGTGTAAGTCAGCTCTAACTCCTGAACCATCCTCAGCATGAGGCCTAGCATACTGCTGACAGACAGCAAGAGTCACACAGGGACCATTAACACCGTGGTGGGATGAACTCAGTTTGTCATTCTTTTCCCAAGTGCCCTGGGACCAGGGGAGGAGATATCAAGGAAGATGGTGTATCTTGGGGGAAAGGGTAGAGTCTGTCACAGATTAAACACTAGAAACAGAGATTGTGAATACATCCTGCTCTGTTCCTTGGGGAACAGTGGACTGTTCATTCTTGAGTCCATTTTTACTTAATAATTTCTAGAACAGGCGATAGACAGCTTGGAACATGTGTCTGCACATACATGTCTTCTCAGCCTCTCTTATCTACATCTTTCTCTCTGTCACTTCTTCCCTTTCTTTCCCTCCCCTGACTGTGGGGGTTGGGGATGTGGTTATCAACAATTGTCATTCATTCCAATATGACCATGCATAGATGGTCCTCAATACCAGGAAGCAAAGAGCCACTTACATTTAACTCAGAAAAATGTGAAGGAATACACCTGAACCAGGTAAATAAGACCCCCTGGAGAACAGGAGGCTGGACATGATGGCAGTCGGTTGGGATGGGATATCTGCCTGAGAGTCAAGAGCAACTATCTACTATGGTTTGGGTGTGATTAGAGTGTCCCCTAAGGGTCCATGATGATTGGAGGCTTGGTCCTCAGGGTGTCACTACAGTAGGTGCTATGGACTTTAAGAATGTTCTTAGGTCAATTGGAGAGTGTCCTCAAAAGTTATGGTGGGACATGTTTCTCTTTCTGTTCCTGGTTCAAGATGTAGTCACTTACTTGCTCCAACACATGCTTCCAATATTGTTACCTATACCATAAAGTACTACAGCTAGGGGGTATCCCTCTTCAAGCCTGTGTTATGTAGTTGGATATTTTTAGCTTCCAAAACTGTGAGCTAAAGAATCCTTTTTTCTTCAAAGGTATCCCATGTCAGGTATTTTGTTATAATGACACAAAGCTGACTAATACAGCAGCTTTCCTTAAAAGAAGAGGGAATAAAATATTTGAGTGAAGGACTTGGATAATAAGCAGAAGTGGATGTATACCAAGTTATCAGAATTTGGGAGGGTGAAATTAGGCATTTTTTAAAATGATGTACAAAACTTTACTCGTTTTAATTAGTAGAGGTGGAGGAGGGATTTAAAACGTCAGTTTTTTTTTTTTTTTTAAATATTTTTATTTATTTACTTTAGTTGTACACAATGCAATGTGTTTATGTTTACGTGGTGCTGAGGATCGAACCCGGGCCGCACAGGTGCGAGGCGAGCGCTCTGCCGCTGAGCCACAACCCCAGCCCCTAAAACGTCAGTTTTTTTAAAAAAAGAAACCATTTCTTTTCCAGTGTTATCTTTCATGAATAATAATAAAAAAAAGACAACAGGAAATATAATTTTGTACTCTCTGAGTACAAAGATATCCTCATTTCACAGCACCAAACTAATGGAATTCACTGGACAAACACTGTGGCAAGCTTGGTGTGGTTTTTGTGGAATGTGGCTCCCTTTGGGAATGTGCCAAGCCAGTATTTCAGAAAGCATCTTATTATTGACCATTCAATGGAGAGTAGCTCCTCACCTTACCACACTTGAGGTGTAATTCTCTTCATCTTTATCAGCATAGATGACTCTCATGTTGATGCTTAGATGGAGTTTGATTCCTATGTCCTGCTGCCATGATGCCACCATGGTTTAATGACCTTTCAAATGCCCAACCACAGAGCCTGACACAGTTAACCACACTGGCAGTGGGAACAGGGTTGCCACCAGAGACCCTGGGAAAGTCTGGGGTGGGGAGGGGGGTTTTTTAACGATGGTCAACCTCATGGCATATTCTCCATTTAGAAATCATTAATCTCATCCTTCCAAAATCAAACACCAAAGTGTCAAGGTTATAATTTGAATTTCTTGTGAGATTTTTTTTTTCTTAACAAAATGTTATGGTTTATTAATGATCATAAAAGGCCTTTGATGAAAAGGAATGAACGTTATTGAAATCATGGAAGCCTTAATGAATTCATGGAATAGCAATGTACTCCCTATATTTCACATTCCTCCTTGAAATTAAATTCTATTCTCCCATTACTCTAGCTACCATATTGACTCAGTCTTGAAGTCATAGACCCCTCTGAGCAGCAGGCAAAAGCCAGGAACTCTCCTCCCATAAAAGCACAGTAGATACATGTTTGCACACCATTTCAGCTGGCTTGTAGATTCCCTTCCTCTTCTCCAAACAAGAACAACAACAACAACAAACAGTTGGACTGGAAAGCTAGCAAGTACTCAATGGTAGAGTTTATTGTTAATCTGACTTTTCAGGCAAGAGTGGTAGAATGAAAGGAATGATACTTAGAAGTAGGGAGAAAGTTATTTATGTTGTTCTAAGGAAAAACAATTATTGATCTTTCAGCTGTTTCCACTTTTATTGAGATTTCAATCACTTAGAAATTTCATAGCAGGAAAAAAACAGGGTCTCTTAAACAGGGATCCGAAACTTTTGCCCTCCGAAGAGTGAAATTGGTCTAAAAAGATGGGTAGTTACAAGAATAACCAGAGTCCGGGGCCTAGAGGAAAACAGAGAAGGTCTCTCAAAGATCAAGATGAAGCTTATAATTTGCCTTGACAGTCTTGGTATTTTTTACAGAATTAACCTCCCCCCGCCAACCAGGAAAACTCTGGCTTTAAGGATTCACAATGATAGCCTCAGGCCTACTTTCAAATAGTCCAGGGCCTGTCACTCTCCCCCCTGAGTCACCAAGGACCCATCTTCCCTTCCCAGTTTCTGTGACCCTAAACCTATTATTTCTGAACCTCCTGATTCTGGATCTGAATTTCTCCCTACCCTTACACACCCACCTTCAGTAAGGTTCTGACACTTGGCCCTCAGCTCAGCTAGCAGACAATTCTAGGGTTACAAAGGCAGACCTACAGGGAAAAGGGATGTTGGTAGTATGGAAGGACCTCTTCAATCCAATCATTCATTTTCAGCTCCTCATCTTACTTTACTATAGCGTTTATCACTGTTAACTCTTCCTGCCTTCTTAACGTTCTTTTTGTCCCTAAATTACAGCATGCCACTTTCCTGCCTTTCTTACCACGTTACAGGTAATGAGTGAGGCAGGGAGGGTGGGGAGTGGGCAAAGATACTTAAGAGGTCCACTCTACAGGGGGGTGCCCGTGGTTTGATGGGGAGCATAGAGGAAAGAGACTAGGTATATGGAACATGATTGTGGATCCGCAGGATGGCTTCCATGGTGAGGACAGTACAGCATGGGGAGGCATGAATTCACAGGCATGAATGTCCTGTCACTGCTATAATTTTTTTTTTTTTTTTTTTTTTTTTTTTGTCATACCTGGGCGCTCTACCACTGAGCTGCCACGTCCTCAGACCCTTTTCTTTCTTCTTTGCAGACAGGGTCTTCCAAAGTTGTCCAGGCTGGCCTTAAATTTGTAATCCTCCTGCCTCAGCCTCCTAGTCACTGGGATTAAAGGCATTCACCATGGCACCTGGCTTACACTTTGGATCTTAAGTGTTCCCCAAAGGTCTGTGTTAAGGGTTTGGTCCCCAGACTGTGGTGCTATTGGGAGGTGGTGGAACCTTTAAGAGGTAGAGCCTCATGAAAGTCTAGGTCCTTGGGGGCATGCCCTTAAAAGCAATAGTGGGAACTCAGTCTCTTTTTTTCTTTGTCTGTCTTCTTGCTTCCCTGGCCATGATGTGAGTAGTTTTGCTCTGCCATATACTGCCCACTATGATGTGCCCCAAAAGCAAGAGGGTCAACAATTCACGGACTGAAACCTTCAAAACTATAAGCCAAAATAAAAATTTTCTCTTTATAAATTGATCATTTCAGCTATCTATTGTAGTAATATGAAACTGACTAATACAAATAGGGTATGAGTTTCCCATGACTGCTATAACAACCAAAAACCTAGTGGCTTAAAACAATACAAATTGATTATCTTATAGTTCTGAAGGTCAGAAGTTCAAAATAGGTTGGCAATGCAGCATTCCTTCTGGTGACTTCAAGGGAGAATATATTTCTTATTAGAATATCCTGCTTCCCTATTTCCCATGTGAGGCCCTTTATAATGACATTGTGCTCACCTGGGAATCCAAGATAGTCTTCCCATCTCAAGAAATTTAATTTACTCACATCTGCAAAGCTCCTTTTATCACATAAGGTAACACAGTTATAAGTTCTGGGGATTATGATGAGCATATCTTAGGCAGACCATTATTCTGCTTATCAAAGATAAGATACTTGTTCTTAGAATGTCCACAGAACTCTTCTGAGAGAAGAATCTTGGAGCTGAAACTTTTTTTTTTTCTTTTGGTGACAAAGCATAATGCATTATACAACAACTTTTTATAGGACACCAAAATTCAGACATACTTTGAGAAATAGTTAAAAGAAAACATGCTTACAAACATCAAATTACATCCATAAGACTGAAATCCTTTGTTTATCTCCCATAGAAAGCAAGACAACTGAAGACCAGGCAGTCAATTCACCCGACTCAGATGGAAAGTCACACTCAGAGCCAAAAATGCTGTTATCCCATTACTGTGCCTGTTTTAGTCAGCTTTTGTCCTGCTGTGACCAAAAGACATAACAAGGACAATTAGAGTAGGAAAAGTTTATTTGTGGGCTCATGGCTTCAGAGATCTTAGTCTATAGATGGCCAACTTCATCCTTTGGAAACTGAGGTGAGGCTGGAATCATGGTGAAAGGAGTTTGGTGAAGGAAAGTAGCTCAGGACATGAAAACAGGAATCAGAGAGAGATAGCAATAGAGATAGATAGAGAGCCTACTCCACTCACAGGGACAAAATACATACCCCAAAGCATGCTCCCAATGACTCACCTCCACACCCTACTTGCCTTCAGTTGCCACGCAGTTAATTCCTATCAGTGGGTTAATGCACTAACTAGGTTAAGGTTCTCATAACTCAATCGTTTCATCTCTAACCCTTCTTGCATTATCTCACACGTGAGCTTCTGGGGCACACCTAATATCTAAATCATAACAGTGCCCTTTAGCTGACTTTTCTCTCTCCACTGCTGTTTTTTTTTTTTTTTTTTACAAATACATTTGAGGACTTAATAGACAATATATGAAAAACAAATATACAGGTATGGAATATCAGCAGAGAAACATTTACCAATACACTAATGGATGTCTACTTAAAATCAGAGCTTCAAATTACATGAAGAAAAATTCACATAATTAGATAGTAGGGAAATTTTAACAGTATTGATAAAAAGTATTAATAAAAGGCAGTGAGGATATAGAAGATTTGAATTACACTATCATGACCTAATTGATATTGATAGAACTCTACAACCAACAACTGTACAATATCCACTAATTCACAATGCATGTCTCCACTGCTTTTTAATTCCAAGGGATCTGATCTCCTTAGAACCACATCCAGAGAGCTCTAAGTTAGATCACAGAATCTGCAGGGATCCTGACATTGTCCACTCTGTGAATAAAGTAACAGGTTTAGTCTGGGCACCAAGGACTTTTCTCCTTCTTGTTTTTTACTAAACTTGAAGACTTCAGAACCCTGATTGAACTCTTGGTGCTGAAATTTACAGGTTTACTTATTATTCTTATTTGCCAGAGGGGGTAGGTAGAAATGGAGTGACAACAGAGTTATAGTACCTGCTGCGACACTGAATTAAGAAAGAAAAGGAAGCCCAGAGATCTGAAAGAAGGTGAAGAACACGCAGAGGGTACCACCTGGAGATTGAATAGAAAGGAAAAGCATGGTTGGGTGCAGTGGCTCAGGACTGTAATTCCAGCAACTCACGAGGTGGAGGCAAGAGAATTACAAGTTTGAGGCTGACCTCAATAACTTAGTGAGACCTTGTCTCAAAATGAAAACTAAAAGGGACTCCTGATGTAGCTTAGTGATAAAGCACCCCTGAGTTCAACCCTTAGTACCAATTTTTTTTTTAAAGAAAAGTAGAAGCTAGATCATGAAGGAATTTTTTTTTGTGTGTATGTAAATTTCAGTTATATATTAATTTGTGTGTTTGTTTTTGTGGTACTGGGGATTGAACCTGGCGGTGCTCTACCACTGAGCTACAAACCCAGCCCTTTTCTACTTTATTTTGAGATAAATTCTCACTAAATTGCCCAGACTGGCCTGGAACTTGTGATCCTCCTGCCTCAGCCTCCTGAGTAACTGGGATTATAGGAGATGCCATTACACCTGGCTGATTTTTTAATTTCATCTTGATTTTCATTTTTATTATATGAAGGAGTTCAAAATTTATCCTATAGCTCTTAGTTATTGAGCCAAAGCTTCTACTTTAAGCTGTGCTGTTTCCTTATACTTTTCTTTCAACCAGATTACTTTGTAATAATTTTTGTTTGCTTGGTTGAGTTTTGTTTTTAGCATATTTGTTTTGTGCTAGGGATTGAATCCAGGACCTTGAGTATTCTACCACTGATTTACATCCCAACACCTAAACTGAGTCATTTTTGTCTTGAACATTAATATCTGTGAAATCACAGATTTTATATATTAGTTACATCTTTCCAACAGACATTATATATGAATATTCAACCATAAAAAGAAAATGTTCTGGGCTGGTGTTGTGGCTCCATGCTAGAGGGCTTGCCCAGTACATGTGAAGCACAGGATTCAATCCTCAGCACCACTTAAAAATAAATAACTAAAATGAAGGTTTTTAAAAAAAAAAAAAAGAAAATGTTCCTTCATGGAACACTGGAACTCATCTGCATATATTCACAAATGAGTCCCAGACTTTGAGAAATAGTCATAAGCAATAGAAACCTCTTCAAGGTTGTATGCAGGGAAAGAACATGACCAGGTTTGCCTTGATACATTATTGTTCAACAGCATGAGTCATTGTGGGCTGATGGGAACAAGGGAAACAGCAAAAATATGGCTATATGGGATCCCTGGACAAAAGTGGAGGTGAGAGATGAAGAAATAGCCAACAGGAATGGCAGAAGAGGAGAGGAGGGTCCAGATGTCAAAACTATCAAGGAGACAGAATTGATGGATATAATAGGGAGGCAGACTGAAAAGAGAGGAAGGAATTGGCTCAGTGGTAGAGCACTTGCCTAGTATGTGCAAGGTCCTGGGTTTGATCCCCAACACCCCCCCCCCACACACACACACACTCAACATAATATGTATTTACACCCCTTTTTATGTAAGTACTCAAAATCCAATGAGTATTTTACACTTGTGACACCTTTAATTTGGATACTTCGAATGAAATGCTCTGCTGTGAGCAGGCAGAGCCGCATGTGGGGCATGCCTTACAACATTGGAGAGCCACTGTTCTAGAAACCACAGGCAAAGTAAATGAAGCTCTCGAAGAAAGTCAAAGACAAACCTGACAAACATTACTGTTCCAGGTGTATGAATGGGCATGATGGCTAGTGAAGGAGGGGGCAGCAACATGAGGCAGAAGCAGTCAAAGAGATGGGAGAGGGAAGGAATAGCTAACCATGGAACCCAGAGCATTTTTAAAAAGAAAAGTGTGAATACTTAATGCCTTCAAATGCTGGAGGGAGGCTCTCAGGGCAAGGCAGGAGGGCTCCAGACTTAACACAGCTCAAGTTCCAATCCTGGCTTCACTGCTTACAGCTGGGCACTGTGACAGAGCTGCCCACACCATAGATGCCTGGCTCACCTCTGCCTACCCGAAGATACAGGGGACAGTTTGTAGTCTGCAGACAACATCCCACCTCGATTGTCTGGATTGTCTGCCTGGTGCCAGGGCTGCTCTGTGGCTCCAAAGTTCCAAGTCTTTTCCAGTCCAGTTAAGGGGCAGGAGGGGTGCTAACATCCCCAGGGCAACGTTAACCAAGGGAGGGTGGGAGTGAGCTCATCAATGCTTCGGCCTCCCTGCCTGCCAATGGCACAAATTTAAGGGAGTCGATTAGTTTTCTGTTGTTGCTGTGACAAATTAGCACAAAGTCCCTGGCCTGAATCATAGCTCCGACATGGATCTCACTGGGCTAAGGTCAGGGCCGCTTCTGGGGGCAGTGGAGGAGAATTGGTTCCCTTGCCCTCCACTCCTTCTAAAGGCTACTTGCTTTCCTTGGTGCTTAGCCACTCCTTCCATCTTCACAGCCAGCAATGACAGTCAAGCCTTCTCCTGTGGCCGTTTCTCAGGTCCTCTCTTTCGATCCCCTCTTCCATTCTTAAGGTGGTGTGTGTGGATTACCTTGGGTTCACCCAGATAATTCAGGATAATTGCCCTAGTTTAAACTCAACTGATTAACACGTTTCATTCCATCTGGGACTAAATTCCTCTTTGCCTTGTGACACAATATATCTGCAGTTCTGGGGACTGGGAGATAGACATCCTTGGGTGGGCCATTATTCCCCCTTGCCCCTGGTGGAGAGTTGCTCCCTATAGTTTTTCAAAGAGCACAACAAGGCTGAGTCCCAGTTGTTCCAGGTGATAAGCGACTCATTAATATTCTTTTTGGTTTTCTCCCTTCCTGGTTTCCTGGGATCACTTCCCAAATTAACTCACTTCCTCTTAATTCTTGTTCAAAAATCTGCCTTGGGAGAACCCAAACTAAGATAGTGACCTTGGGGGGCTGGGGCTATGGCTCAGCGGTAAAGCGCTCATCTTGCATGTGTGAGGCCCTGAGTTCATCCTCGGCACCACATAAATAAAATAAAGGTGTTGTGTCCACCTACAACAAAAAAAAAAAAAAAAAAAAAAAAAAAAAAAGATAGTGACCTTGAGCAACTTACATAATCAACTGAGTGCTAGTTTCTGCCCCAACAAAACAAAATGTGTAATGGAACCTTCCTCCAGGATAATTCTGAGGAAATCTGTAAAACCTCTTGAACAGGGAGTACTGAGTAGGTCCTCGAAAAAGGTGAGCAATTGATGGAGAGGTAGAAGCTGGGGTACAGACAGGGGCTACCCTTGCATAGACTGAGAGCTATCCACCTGTTCTTGAAGGCACTGGAATGTGGAATAGGCCTCAGGGAAAATAATGAATGTTGGGAATGACAGTCTTGAGGACTTTTTGTAGTTACTGTTGCTGTACAGGGGGTTGAATCCAGGGCCTAGTGCATGCTAGGCACTCTACCACTGAACCATATCATCAGCCTTACAGAATTTCTGAGCTGTCAGAAAAGCCCAGGCAGGGGGCTGGGGATATAGCTCAGTTGGTAGAGTATTTGACTTGCATGCAAAAGGCCCTGGGTTCAATCCCCAGCACCACAAAACAAACAAACAAAAACACCTCTAGTTGAGTGGAACTGAAGAGGGTGGATAGAAAGGACTTAGGACTCCACTCCTGGTGATACATACTTGTAATCCCAGCAATTTGGGAGGCTGAGGCAAGAGGATCCCAGGTTTGAGGCCAGCTTCAACAACTTATTTAGAGACCCTACCTCCCAAAAATAAAAGCATTGAGGGCAGGGGGAGCTAAAGATGGAACTCTGACCCTGGGTTCCATCCCCAGTATTAGGGGAAAAAATAAAAAAAGGTCGTGGCTCAGTGGTAGAGCGCTCACCTAGCACGTGGGCAGCCCAGGTTCGATCCTCAGCACCACGTAAAAACACATTGTATACAACTAAAAGCAAATAAATAAATATTAAAAAAAAAAATAAGGTCCTAGGACTGGACATTTGAGGGTGGACAGGATCAAAGAAGTATGTAGTGTGGGAGGTTAGGGAGTGAGGCTGCAAAGTTAAGTGTGAGATCCATGCTAATGGAAAGAGGAAAGGGATCATTTGGGGAGACTAGTCAGTAGTCCTTAAGAGGTAAAGTGCAGGTATCAGGGTGTAAAGATAGGATAGGACTACCAGGTAGGACATGGAGTGTTGACATTTATGCTTTCCAGGGCTAGGAAGGCTCACAGTGTTAGGGCAAGATCCACCCACATAGTCCAGGTGACAGTGGGGGTCTGTGCCTACAAGTTCTTTGCACTGTTGTCTGAAGAATTTCAATCAAGTCACACATAGTAGCAGATAGGGGTTTATTAGAAGGGAAAGGGAAAGAGACACTCTCAAGGGATAAAGGGAGGGAGTGGCTCCTCTCAGAGGTCCCTCCCGCCTTGTTCCCCAGGTATACTGGGGATCCCAGGGAAGTTTCCAGAGTCTCACCAGGTCCACCCCCTGACTTGTGACTTGACAGTAGGATTGCATCAGATGCCTGGAGTGGGTGTGTAACAATGTAAGAGCAGCAAGTGGTGGAAAAGCTGCATAGCAAGAATCATGACTGAATGAGAAAGGCAGGCCAATAGAAAAGTCAAATCACCAGAGCTGTTTTGAGGACCCCAGAATATAGGGTTCAAAAGAACAGCCAGTCTCTGGTCCCTCTTGGTTTCAGAGGAGGCAGAATTCTTAGGGGAGTGTTCCTCAGAAGCATCAGGATCACCTGAGGAGCCCAATAAAGTGTGGATTCTTAGCACCCCTTCCCCACAACATATACCTCAGAGCTCCTGGATTTGGTTCCTGGGGCTGCTGCAACAAAGTACCACAACTGGGGACCTTACAGCAATAGACATTTATTCTCTCATCCTTCTGGAGGCTGGAAACCTGAAATCAGGGTGTCAGTGGGGCTGCAATTTTTCTGCAGACTCAAGAGAAGAATCCTTCCTTGCCTCTTCCAGCTTCGGGCATATACTGGCAATCCTTAGCTACACCACTTCATCCTCTGCCAAAGTCCAAAGTCTTCACATGGCCTTCCTTGTGTCAACATCTTCAAATCGCCCTTTTCTCATGCTCTCTCTCTCTCTCTCTTTTTTTTTTTTTTTTTTTTGGTACCGGGGATTGAACCCAGGGGCACTCGACCACTGGGCCACATCTCCAGCCCTTTTTTGTATTTTATTAGAGACAGGGTCTCACTGAGTTGCTAAGTGCCTCGCCATTGCTGAGGCTGGCTTTGAACTCACAATCCTCCTGCCTCAGCCTCCCAAGTGCTGGGATTACAGGCATGCACCACCACGCCCAGCTCTCTCTTTTTTTTAAACTGAGGATTGAACACCTAGAGGTGTTCTACCAACTGAGCTATATCCCCAGCCCTTTTTATTTTTTGAGATAGTTGCCCATGCTGGCCTGGAATTTGTGATCCTCCTGCTTTCAACCTCTTAAGTAGCAGGACATAATTCAACACATTACAGATGCTAGATGTAACTTTTCAAGTGTAGATGGTAAATTGGTATTTCAAATAAACCTCAGCCAGATAATGCCACCCAGGGGAACCAGAGAGCCAGCAGAACCCAAGAAACCCAAGGGAGGTAGCTCCCTGGAATGGAGTTCTGGTGAGTTCCCCAGAGAAAACTCTTTGACAGGTTGGCAGGAGAAAGGCTGACTTCAAGCAAAGAAATATATGTGGGAGGAGCTCCTTCTAGTAGAAAGGAAGAGGGTCAAGAGGTCTGTTAGATTTTTTGGGCCCCGATGAATCATGGTTTCTATGACTCAGTCAAGAATCTGCAGCCTAGGTTCAAGAGACCCATTTCAGGACCAAGGTGTAGCTCACTGATAGAGCACTTGTCTGGCATGTGTGAGGCCCTGGGTTCCATCTCCAGAACTATTTAAAAGCTGCTGAAGAGTTCCAGCCTTGGTGGCTGCAATAAGGTTTGGTTCTAGGGATACTTGCTCTCTCCAGACTTGGCAGAACTCAAGACTCTGGCTTGCCCAGCCATTCGGTTTCCAAGTTCTGCAGAGCTCAGTTCAATGTCTTCCTCCCTTTTTTCCTGAACCCTTCCTCTGGGTTAATCCCACCTCTCACAGAGGCTTCAGACACCATTTACATGCTGATGGAACTCCGCTTTGTATCTCTTAAGAGCCTGTTTTCCAATTACCTGGGATACCCTGTGAGCCTGGAATCTAACATTTCCAAAGCTGAACTCACCCCAAATCTTGCCTGCCCTCTAAGAACTACAATATCAGCACCATCGCTACCCACTCTGTCCTCTAAAGCTAGAAATTTAGGGGCCTTCTTCCTCTTCTTTGCACACTTTAAATCACATCAGCTCCTTTCCCTTAGCTGCACTCCCCTACTTTCAGTTCAAGTACATCTGCAGGCTTCACTAGTACAATGAGCCTCTCAATGGCTCCAGTTTCCCCTCTGGGAGAGGGCATACTCCAACACTGTTACAGAGCTAAAACTATTCCTTAGTATGATACACAAATCTTCACATAGGGTCCTATGTCACCTTCCCCCAACCCCCACCCTACCAAATTTTTTTCTAATCATGAAATTTTCGCTTTCAAAAAAAATTCACGTTGCCAGCAATTCAATCAATTTTAAAAGGTGTGGAGGGATAAAAGTATTTTTATCATTTTCCCCTGATTCTGGACTCCTAAGAGTGGTACCTGGTGATTGTGTGCAGGTGTCATCTTTCCAGGTGGTTCACAGGCAAATCCGGGTTTGTCAACCACGGGGGTCCTGATGATCTTACAAAAGTCTAACTGCACGTTAAAGAACCGAAATGCTACCATGCTCTTCCAAAACATTACAGGTCAACGAGAAAAAAGAGACAAAAACAGGAGGAGCTTGCATCCACTCAGTCTTGGAAGTGGCATCATTTCTGCATCCACATGTAGATTAAGCTCCACACCTTAGGAAGCTCGCAAACATTCCAAGAAGAAAAAAGACAACATTGTAATGTGAAAACCTGAAAACACCGATAAAGCCCTGTTCCATTGCTCCAAAATAATTCGGAAAATGCTGACCCACTCCAAAAAAGTTTGGTTTGGCATTGCTTTACCCTGCTCAGTTTTAAGGGAAGCCCTAAAAGACATTGCACCGACACATTTCACTTTGTTTACATTCTCAATGCATTAGAAAGTCGAAAACCTGAAAAGTTATTTCAATATCATGAGGTGAAGCTGCCTCACTGATGTCACTTCAAGCACATACAGGATTAGGCTGCCATGTTTCCTGGGACATGTGAAAAACAAAATGATGTAACTGGGGAACCTTAAGCTTTCCCCCCAAACTTCCTACCAAGCATATTAAAATGTTCAAGAAACTCTGCAGGGAATTGGCATTTCACTGAGGCTCCAGTGAACTCCGGAGCCAGGGTAAACAATAGGTGGAGGAGATGATAGGAGTCAATGTGAATCAAACGCGCCGTTTGCGTTTTCAAAATCTTTCATTGGAGCAGAGGCAGCTTTTCCTCGGCTCCTACATTCCTCTGCAAATTGTTTCCATGGTCATTGTCTTCCAGCACACTCCAACCGCAGCGTTTGAGGAGCAGGTACTGCATCCCGCTGGTGCAGCGCGGTCGAGCCCGGCCAGGTTAAGGAAATCACTCCTGGCCCTTCCAGCGGGTCGGGGAAAAGGAGGTGGCCACGACACCCCACGCTGCTGCCAATGCAACTCGCAACTTTTGAAATCAATCCTTTTTGCATCATGCAACGGATGCCACCGCTCCTTGGGTTTGCAACCCCCCACCCCTCCCCCGAGACCAATCATTGCCGCGCTCGGGCCTGCACAGCGCCCCCGCCCCCTTCCCGGGCCGCACGCAGCCACCGAGCCGCTCCGGCCGCGGCCCGCCACCTCTTAAAGAGAGGTGGCCGGCCTCAAAGAACCTTTGCGGCCCAGCCGGCGGGAGCGCGGCGGCCCGGTTCCCGCAGGGCCGCGCGCAGTCTGGCCGACCCCCGCGGCGCCCAGGCGCGGGCCGGGCCTCCGCCGCCGGGAGCAGCATTTTTATTCAGGCGACGCTTAAGGGAGCCCGGCGCGCCCGGTGCATTGTGGGAGCGGCCGCGGCCCGTTTTCGGGAGGAGGCGGAGGGCGCAAAGCGAGCCGGTAAGCGGCGGGCCTGGCGAGGGGGGGCGAGACATCAGGCTTAAAGGGGAATATCGGTCCGCAGGCCCGCGGCGGCCGTTGCAAATCCCCCTCCGGGCCGCCCGGGACCGCCGGGGAGCCGTGCACGGCTGGCCCTTCCAGCCCTGCCTGGAGAGGGGCAGAGCCAGGGCTTGGTGGGGCCGCTTTAAAAAAGAAGCACCGCCCGCGCCGCCGCCGCCGCCGCCGCGCGGGGCCGGGGAAGGAGGGAGGGAGGAGGCGGGGAAGAGTGGAGGGGGAGGGTGGCCACGCAGGGGTTAATTTTTTCGCCCGCCGACATTTTTGTGCGGCGGCGGCGGCGGCGGCGGGGACCCGCGCGCGCGCGGCGGGAGAGCCAGCTCGGTGTCCCGGGCGCCGCGCCTCCGGCCCTCCCCGCCCCCACCCGGCCTGCACTTGCAGGCCCCGCGGGCGCAGCCGGACCTGGGCGCCGGGCCGGGCCTGTGGGCCGCGCGCGCCTCGCGCCCTGCCAGCGCCGTGGGCCGCGCGCGCTTCCCGCCACCCTCGACGCCGCGGAACGGCCTGAGTGGGCATGGCCCAGTCGGCAGCGTCGCGTAGGCTCCCCCCGGCCGCCAGCCCGCAGCGCGGCGCCGCACAAAGAGCGGGGCCTGGGCCTGCTGTGCCTTTAAAGGCGGCAGCCTGAGACTTAAGGTGTTCCCGAGTGCCGTCCTTCGCGCCCGGGCCGCCTGCGCCACGGGCCTCATGGAGAGCGCCCGGGCCCTGCGCGCACGCCGCGGTGTCCACCCCTCTGCACGTGCGGGGCCTGGGGGTAGGTAGGTACGGGCCGGGCCGTTTGCCCTACCCACCGCGCTGACCGCGCTCCCCCGTCCCGCGCCCCTCGCTCGAGTAAAAAATGAAAAGGTGCCCGGGAAGCAAAGGGTTAAACATTATCTTTAAATATTCATGTCATTGTTTTAAAGGTGTAAACATGTGGCTCCTCAGTTGCGTTTGACTCTCTTATTATGCAAATTTAGCCCCCCTTTCTAATCTGTACTCCACTCCCCGCCCCACCGACCCTCCTCTTTTCTCCTGCCCTGTAAAAAATATAAGTTTAGCTTTTTTTTCAGGTTGGAATGTGAGTCTGATGGCTTGTATTTCTCATTCCACTTGGAATTTTAAAAGTATTGAGCGCCTTCTTAATGTAAGGTGTTTCTAACTTTTCCCCTTTTAAAAGTGTGGGGAAATAGAAATTTAAAAGGAAGTTCGATCCCCATATTATTCTCCCCACCTTTCGGTGGTGGGGCTGGATGTAGGGATGGGAGGTAGGAAAATGACTGGATGCTTCGGGAGTTGGATTTTTTCCCCCCCCTGGTAGGGATCAGGTGGTGTTAAATGTAAGGCATTTTGCAGAGGCAAGAACTTTGCTGTTTTTGTTAAAACCCTTCCTAGTCAAAGTGGTATTAAGACTTTCCAAACCAAAATGGCTTCAAAAATTCCCATCACTCTAACTTGCTTGGCTTGTCTTCTCTGAGGTCAGATTGGTTTCTTGGAGTGGTGTTGGAAGGTTTGTGCCGGTGCAGTTGTAGTTTTCCCACTAAAATCATTGCTCATCCCGAACGAACATGTTTTTGTAACGATGCTTTGGATTACTGCCCGAACTCGGGCTTTGTAAATTTATTTTAAATGAACGATGTGCTTCCCAGGGGATGCAGAACTCTATAAATGGGAATTATGTTCTTAATCATAGGTTTTATAGGGGAAACTGACCCTAAAACTTGGGGTGTCTGTAATTCTATGCCCAATAAAGTATCAATCTGGAGGTTTGTAAACCTTGGGAGCACATGTTTTTTGCTTTAGCCAGAAGGCTTCTAACTTAGAAGGACTTGTTCCAGAAACTTATGGTGGTACTCGATACTGTAAATGCTAGTGATTTGGTAAGTTTTAATTTATTGTTTTAGTTCTGTAATGAAATGGTAATGAGCAGTAGCATATTTTGTCAATGATGTGTGTACTAGTTTGTTGGGCGGGATGTTTGCTTTCTAGGAAATAGCACTGCATTAAAACATCAGAGAACTTTCCAAGTGCTCTTGAAGAACACAGACTTTACTGTGTTAAACAACCATTCAAGTTTTTAAAGTTAAGTCCTTTAGGGAGGCCTCCTGTTAGTTTATTAGTTTTGTATTCTTCTGGCTGGGAAGGAAACATGGTTTTCTAAAATTAGAATTTAGTATCTTGAAGAATTTCATCAAATGCATTTGTATAAATGCCCTTTTCCAGTTTCCAATAGGTGTTTTGTTTTTCTATCAGATACCAAAAGATCAAAAGGTTTTCTAGAAAAGTCGCTTTAGCTTGGACTTCTACTTTATAAACCATAGTGCTTTCAGATGAACAAATGAAGTAGCTGGCAGTTTGGTTCTCATAATATTGCACCCTAGAAGAACCTTTTGAAGTAATTGTTCAAGGTGGCTCAGTGCCATATGATATTGCTGTTCAGACTGCCTTCTTCAGGGGAGATCTTCGTTGCAATTTTCAGAGCCAACATTATAACCACACTTCAGATGTGTGCTCTTCCCCTTTTCTGGTTTGTTCTGGAAATTGAACCCAGGGCCTTGTCCTTGCGAATCATCAACTCTACCACTGAGTTACATCCCCAAACCCAGACATAGGCTCTTAAAAAGACTTTTTCCAGCATATACATTACCATGGTGAACAGGTATTGTGGCCCCAGATTTCTGTTTCCCTATGGTCTTGGTGGTTTCAACCCTTGTCACATATACTGAATTTCCCTAACGTGTTCACTTGATGATTGGCAAGTTTGTGTCTTAATTCTTTTAATGATGTTTTTGTGTTTTGGTGATACCTAGGTGGATCAGAAGTAAAAAACCCAGCCAAACAAGAGAGAGGGAGGGGAGGGGCTAACCTGTGAGGAGTGTGGGCCCCAGAACCATGTCTACGCGGGAGTCCTTTAACCCGGAAAGTTATGAATTGGATAAGAGCTTCCGGCTAACCAGGTTTACTGAACTGAAGGGCACAGGCTGCAAAGTGCCCCAAGATGTCCTGCAGAAGTTGCTGGAGTCTTTACAAGAGAACCACTTCCAAGAAGATGAACAGTTTCTGGGAGCTGTTATGCCAAGGCTTGGTATGTAAACCATTATTCTTCCATACATAGTCCAGTCAGTGAGTCCAGAACTAAACTTCTGTCCTCCCATGTTGCCCTTTTTTTTTTTTTTTAATATCTCTAGGATTCAAAGAGCAATCCAGTGTTATGTTATTGTTCCTAGTTTAGAGGAAGTACTTGAAAAGCATCAAGACTATAACAAGTCTATAACAGTTATTAAACTATGGAGTATGCAATTGACATCATTATAGTATAGTAAAAGCATTTTTTATGTTAAATTGAATTTTTTGGTTAGCGGAGGATTAAACAGAAATTCCTTTATGCTTTTTTCTTAAAATGATCCCTGAAATTCACCCATCCTCTTGACTGCCCTAGGGAAGGTAGTACTGTAAGCATAATGCATAACACTCTTAGAGTAGCGACTGGGTCTGGGAGGAACTTGGGATCCTATGCAGTAGGCAGCAGTTGAAAAGCTGAGAGTGGGACACACAGGACTCCTCCAGACTCAAAGACAGGATGAAACCCTACTTGTCAGGGTGTCATCTGGAATTGAGGGCAGTGTTTTTCTCTTTTCTAAATTCCTGGGGTTTTTTTTTGTTGTTGTTTCCCTTTTACCAAACACAGAGTTGAGACATTTTAGGCTCTGGGACATTGTTCATTAGTGGTTTTTGTATGATTTATTAAGTGCACGATGAAAGACTGATAACTTTGCCCTGTGAGTGGATTGTATTCTGGGGGTTTGGATATTCTGTAGTTAGGGTGACTTGATCAGCTTTCTTACATGAGATTTAATTTCATTTGGTTTTGCTCACTATTTGTTAGGAAAATCTGCCCTACTTTCTTGGTTTTGAGCTTGAGTTACTCCTTTATTCCACAACATATAAAGGAAATAAAAGAGTTGCGCTGGGCCTGGTGGTGTACTGCTGTGGAGGATCACAAGTTCGAGGATAGCCTCAGCAACCTAGCATGTCCCCATCTCAAAATAAAAATATAAAGGGCTGGGGATTTAGCTCATTGGTAGAGCCCCCCCTGGGTTCAATCCCCAGTACTGGGGTGGGTAGGGGAAACAGAGTTGCTTTGGTTGGGAGGGAGGAAAATTACTCCTCATCCCCTCCCCCCTGGCCTACAGGACTCCCAGGAGCTCAATTTGAAAACAGTTTCTCTCTTCTAGCTCATGTCTGAGCTGTGGAGGAATATCAACATGAATGAGTTGGATTTAATGTTGACTGACTTGTCAAGAAATGAGAGTACATTGAAGAAGCTCTTTGATAATAATATCGAGAAAAATAAGCCACTCAGTGGTCAAAACCAAATGAAATAGGGCTGGAGATGTGGCTCAGGGGTAGTGTGCTTGCTTAGCATGCAAGAGGCCCTGGGTCCAAGACCCAGTACTGCTAAAAAAAAGAAAACTCTTATGAAAAAAGTTAAGTAGTAATTGCTATTCATAGCATCATCCTGTTGATCTTGTTTGAGACCTTGGGCCTGCCATGTGTCCCTGAGTGCTTTGATGGGGCCTGATCACTGCTCCTTCTAGCAGTCTGTGAGGCTTGGGAAGGTGGTGCCCATTCTGTGGGACAGAGTTGAGTCAGGATGTGGATTCCACCACTTCAGTTCCTGTACTTGTGTTGCTTGCCTTCTGGTTTCTAAAACCAAATGGGTTGGAAGTAGGGAGAGGATCTGCTTTGGCTTCTACTTTCATCAGTGATGGAAGGAACCAATGTCTAACAGCCAAGGAAAAGGCAGGAAAAAGCAGATAGAAGAACACAAAGACCATTTGTCTGGTCACATATGGTTTTTGAGAAGCAAATGAAACTGTTTTCTCAGAAAAAACACATCCCCTAAATTTGCATTCATGGCAAATCCCAGGAGTAGACAGATCCCCAGATGACAAGCAAATGGATACTAAAAGAAGCAGAGTAGTAAAACCTACAGAAGTTGTGTACCTTTATGCCAGAACTTTTCCTTGGAATCAGAGTTAGTCCTAACCTGCTAATCCCATACCAGTCACTAATGTTACTTCTAGTCTATGAGACAATAATACTTATTGAAATAGTTGTGAATGCCAGAAATTTTCTGTGTTTCTGTACCTGTGTATCTGTATCCACACATGGAATTATTAATTCTTCAATTAATAAGGTGGCATTAATTGAAGAATGAACCAAAACAGCTTTTAAAGGTGCATATGCTTGGGGCTGGGTTTTTTGGCTCAGTGGTAGAGCACTTGCCTAGCATGTGTGAGGCCCTGGGTTAGATTCTCAGCACTACATATAAATAAGTAAAATAAAGGCCCATCGACAACTTAAAAAAAAAAGGTGTGCATACTTTCTAGATGTATCCTAACTAAAGAAATGTTAGCCTAAGTGTTTGTTAGAAGCTGGTACATCTATTGTCTGGTATTTGTGAGCTGTCAAGTATGGATCACTGTTGGTGATATATGATGATTTGGGATATTTATTTATTTTGATGGAGAGTTTTAATCTGAGAATTCCCCCATCACCTACTAATAATTCAACATAAGCTTCCCAGTCTAGTGTTTAAGCCTTTCCTTACTTCATGGCATTTTCCCTTTGTCCATTTCCCTTTTCCTCTCTTTCAATTTGAAACCTTAGTTTTTCAAAGCCTATGGTCCCTCTCAGGCTTATGCCTTTCCTTTCCTTAAAATTTTGAAGGTGATTTACCCAAGTATATAAAGAATTTATTTTGAATGCATGTAAAACATTCTTAATGAAAAAAATTTTGTTGGGGGGGGGTGGGCACTGTTTAAAGTCTGGTGTTTATTTTACACTTACAGCACATCTCCATTTGGACTAGCCATGTGTCAAGTGGTTAACAACCTCAGGTGGCTAGTGACTAGCATGTGGGACAGCACTGGTCCTAATTGCAGTAGTGTCACGGTTGTGAAAGAAAATGTGGATAATAGCAGTTTCTTTTCAGCCCAGGAACATGCTCAGAGCCATTAGCTACTCTGATGAAAGAACTGGCTAAGTATAGAAATAAAGTGCTTTACAAATCAAAAGTATTTAATTCAGTTTGGGGTATGGGGTACCCAGGAGTGCTCTATAATCTGAGCTGCATCCACAGCCCTTTTTATTTTTATTTTTTTTAGAGACAGGATCTCATTTAGTAGCTTAGGCTGGTCCTCTGCCTTAGCTTGCCGAGTTACCAGGGTTATAGTCATTTTCCACTATTTTATTTAATACCAATTTAAGACTACCAAATTAGAAACATTCCCTGGGCATGATGGTACACACCTATACACACCTATAATCCCAGAACTTTGGAGGCTGAGCTAGGTGGATTGCAAATTTTGAGATCATCCTCAGCAATTTAACAAGGCCTTAAGCAACTTAGACCCTATAAAAACAGAAAAAAGGTCTGGGGATGTAGCTCAGTGGTAAAGTGCCCCTGGGTTCAATACTCAATGTGTGTGTAACATTCAACAACTATTTAGTATCTGTTTCAGTAGTCTTGTAGTTTAAATAGAAACCCAGAAGAAACTATCTCACTGTTTTCCAAAATGTAATAGTACACTCAGAATAGCCAGTTGTTGGAATTGTTATTTAAGGAGACAGTTGCAATTCTTCCTGATTCCACTTACCTGCTAAAGAGCACTGTTGGATGAAATTTGTGTCTGTGCACATGTGCCATTGAGGTGAATTATCACACTTTCTTACCCAACTGATAAAAACTGAGCACAAGTCCAGTGTACTATTGTCTCCAATTTCTGAGACTTGCCATTCTGAAATTAAATTCTTCATTCCTTATTTATGTCTTTAAAAATGTCTACTTTCCATCTAGTATAGTAAAATATAATTAAAAACCCCATTTTCACAGTCTGGCTTTTTATTAAAGGTTAATTTTAGTTTTGCATTAGTTATAGTGGACCAACACCAGAAAAGAGAAAGGGCCGTAGCAATCAACTGCTATTGGGTCTGTTGCTGTCATGATATGAGATGGTTTTGAACAGTTTTGCTTCTGCAAAATGTGAAAAGTCCTTTCAGTGTGATTCAGATATGATTTTGTTTCGTTTGGAATTCCAAATTTATACAGTAGACTCTACTTACTTCTTTTTGTATTTCACCCTAATTTATTTTCCTGACTTTGGCTGTTGGACTACAAAGTGAAATATTTCCTAAGAGGGTGGGAGGGGCGTCCTTTTGAGAGGGGTATAGGAAAACACTCTGTATTCAGCTTGTTTGGGAATGCCAGTCTGAATTTGTAAAATGTCTACATTATAGGTAATTCTCATAGGAATATAGACTACTGTAGTGGCATCAAAACTGTTTCCCAAAAAAGGGAATTCTTTCTAATTAGCCCATTGGTGTTTCCTACTACCTTTCTAAATATTTAGGAATAATTTAATAACCTAAAGTATTGCTCATAGCCATGTTGAGTAATTTGGTTGGGGGGCAATACTGGAGATTGAACCCAGAAAGAAAATTTTTATTTATGGATAAAATAACACAAGTTTTATATGTACTATTCTCATGTTTAAAGAAATCCTCTATGGTACCAGTAATATGATATAGTAATACAATAAAAAATACAGTAATAAAAAAATTTATTCAAACATAATTAAGGATTAAAAGTCACACCATATTGGGTTTTGATGACTAAGTTTTTTATTCATATTTTCTTAATCATGTTTCATGTTATGCTTCTTGATAGGAAACACATGGCTTCCTTTGCAATGCAGAATTTCCATAAGTGTTTTATATAGAAATCTTCCTGTTCATAATGTTGATCATATGAAATAAAATGACTTTCCCCTTTTATTTTTGGGTGCTGATGACTTCCATCTTCCCAGGCATCGGAATGGATACTTGCGTCATTCCTTTGAGGCATGGTGGTCTTTCCTTGGTTCAAACCACAGATTACATTTATCCTATCGTAGATGATCCTTACATGATGGTAAGTTTAACCTAATATGTTTTTATCACTGGCATTACATATGCATTTGGTTTATGGTTGTAGCTGAAGTTTTGTCTATGTCTCTGATTTGGGGGTTTTGTTCTTGCTATATCCAAAGTATACTACTGGCTCCTGTAGTCACAGCAGTTGGGCCCATTCTGTGCTCATGCTTGGCCTGTCACAAAGTAAGTACAGCAGGGAAGTCCCTCTATTGCTTTTGTACCTGAGTGTATGTCTGTGAATAAGAACTAAAACCTATTGTTTTAGTTGTTTGTAGGACTGGCATAGTTTTCTGTTTTCTTTCCTTATATTCTGTTTCTTTGACATTTGTAAACTTCACCATTCCTATGTTACTGAGCTCTATAGGACTAATTCCAAAGGTTGCCTTCCAGAAATAAAGGAGCTTAGTGTCTCAACGTAATTTGACTTCTTGAACGTTTATTCTGATAAACATTAGCATTGATTACTTCCATCAGTCATCTGCATACCTACCTACCACAATATTTACGACACTGTGTATGATATATATCTGATCATTTAACTGAAGTTCCTAGCTACTGATCATGTGTCACACAGATATATTTCCCATTTGTCCATTGCATGCTTATGGCCACATTAAGCTACTCAGCCTTTAACCCCACTTCCCTACCAACCAAGAGAAGCCAATAAAGAGATGGGGATATCCCCTTATTACAAAATGCCAGATGTCCTTTCTATATGATGAGGACACTGGGATTAAACTGCACAACTGGAATTTAGACCATGAGGTAGCAAAATAAGGGTTATTCACTGCTCAGACTCCTGTAACAAGTAAAGAGTTTATTAGGAACCAATGTTCTCTGCACTTCCATCTCTTCGCTTCTCTAGACCAATACTCCTGAGAGGCTGGGCAGGTGAGCCACACACGTGTTCTACCTGAGCAGGTGGCAGAGAGGTTAAAGTCAGAATTCATTCTCTTTATACCATCTCTCTCTCTCTCTTTTTTTAGATATTTATTTATTTGCTTTTAGTTGTACACAATGCATTTTTATGTGGTGCTGAGGATTGAACCTGGGCCGCGCACGTGCTAGGCAAGCGCTCTACCGCTGAGGTACAACCCCAGCCCTCTTTATACCATCTCTTAAAAGCATTTGTGAGCTCCCAGTAAGTCACTGCCATCCTGACCAGTGACCAGTGATTGGCATCTCCAAGTTGTATACCATCTGTTGGCCTTGGTGATATTAGTGGGTCTGCAGAAGGTTGTTGATCTACCAGGATTTTATAATAAAATATAAAATAATTAAACAGCCATTGAAACTGATAATACTACTTTAGAGTTTGATTATCCTTTTATCAAAGGAAAAACTTTTCATTTTCTTTCTGCTGTCTGAAAAAAGAGTAATTTATATAATAGCAGCTTACATTTTAAAAATTCCCCATGGCAATAAAAAACAAAACAAAAATAACTTTATTATTACATTCTTATTAAACTATTTCAAGTTCCTAATAAAATGGTATAGTTTACTGGGAAATACTTCTTTTTCTTTAGAAAATAGTCTTGCTTTAGGCTTATATATTTCTGATTTCTTTTTTTTTTTTTTTTTTTTGTTTCTCAAATAAGATGGTTTTCCTATTTATTTCTTACAGTCTTGAAGCTACAAATATTTCTCAATCCAACTACAAAAAAACTATCTCCTTTTCTTTTTATAACCAGTAAAGTCAACATTTTTTGTAGAATCTGTTCAAGATAAGTGAATGTTTCCAAGTTTGCCTTAGTGTCATTGTTTTTAGACTCTTTCACTCCCTGGCTCTCCTAGACTATTGGTTCTAACCTTATTTGTCTTCCTGACATCCCCCCACACCTTCCCCTGTCTAAATAAATCAGGCTTCTAATATTCAGGATGATGACATTGGGAGGGGGGGAAAGAACATGTAAATCTTTGTTATACAGAAAGGGAATGTGTTAACAGGAACATCTGAGAAAGTGAATGGCATGGTGGTTCTTCCAAAAGAAAGGTAACTAGTTTGCAAATCTAGAAGTTGAGGACCACATCCTGGTAGCTGCTCTTCCTGGAGAGTCTCTGAGTTCTCCTTGGAGGCCACTCCATAGGCTTGATCTTCATTTCTGCAGTTGGAAACTCCCTGTTTGTCCTTCTCACATCTCCCCTCTCTTCCCAGGGCAGGATAGCATGTGCCAATGTCCTCAGTGACCTCTATGCAATGGGGGTCACAGAATGTGACAATATGCTGATGCTCCTTGGAGTCAGTAATAAAATGACCGACAGGGTAAGTAGGAGGTCCCCATGTGTCTGCTTGCTGGTCTTTGTGGTCTTGGCTGTGGCATTTGACTTTTCTGACTTGTTTCCCATCTGGAAAGTGAGGAGGCCATGTGGCTTCCAATAGCCCTTTTGGCTCTCTACTTTGGGGTGGTTATCAGTAAATTAAAATGACAGCATCTGGTTTATTTATCTTTTCATTTCTACCACCCTGCTATCTCATCTCTTCCAAGTAGACTGAAGCTTAGAAGTTTTGTGTGTGTGTGTGTATGTTTTAATAGGTCATAGTAATAGTACCTAAGTGCCAGACCTGTTTGATCAGGTCTTATATATAGGTTCAGGACACTTGACGCTTGGAGGGCCAGTAACCTTGTGTTGGTGGTAAGGTGTCACTGAAGTAGACCGTGACAGGGCCTGGAGACATCACGTGTTCATGCAATCATGCAATTATACTTCTGTGTCATTTCCTGGAGATAACTGTGTCTTTGGTACTTGTTTCTGGAACCAGAAATGAATGTCTCTTGGTTACTTTTGACAGATACTTGGTTTTATTGACTTTCCACCCCCATATTCCCCCCTAGATCAGCTTGCTTTGCTTTACAGAAATCTTGAGTTTTTAGTAGGCCTCTCTTCTGCTGTAGCAATGTGTGCTTTGATCAGTTATACCTAGTGGTGTCAGCAAGGACCTTGTGGGTGTGCATTCCCATCCTGACCCTCGCCAGTCTTCACAATCTTTGGTTAATATAAGCCTCCCCGAAGGCAAGGGGGATATACAGAGGAAGCTAGTCTTAGGGTTGGTTTTGTTTTGTTTTGCAGTGTTGGGGATTAAACCCAGGGCGCTCTGCCACTGAGTTACATCCCCAGGCCTTTTTATTTTTTATTTTGAGAGAGGGTCTGATGGTCATCGGTCTTGGGGCCCAGCCTATGGATCAGTCCCATACATTTGTCCTCCTCTTGACTGGGCTCTATTAGCATTGTAGCCCAGAACAACTTCCAGCATTTGATAAAATGGTTACAGTGTGAAATACTCCCTATTTTTCTTACATCCTGCTCTATCTGTTAGCTTTCAGGATTTAGGATCCTGTAATCCTTTTTATAAGTATAGAAGCTCTTTTCCAAGTTTTGAAGAGAATTGACTTCATTTTTGTCCTTTTAAACCCTAGGAAAGGGATAAAGTGATGCCCCTAATTATACAGGGTTTTAAAGATGCAGCTGAGGAAGCAGGAACGTCTGTAACCGGTGGCCAAACAGTATTAAACCCCTGGATTGTTCTGGGAGGAGTTGCTACAACTGTCTGCCAGCCCAATGAATTTATCATGTAAGTTGATTTTTGTTTTATGTCACTCAACCTGTTTCACTTTGTATACATCATTCACATACCACACAGTTCACCCAAAACGTATACAATTCAGTGGGTTTGTGTCTATTCACGGAGTACAGCCATCACCAGAGTCCATTGCAGAACATTTTTGTCATCCCAACAAGAAGCCCTTTGGTTGTCAGTCCCCATTCCTATCCTTTCTTGGCCTGTTTCACTTCATATAATTAGTTTATTTTAAGGTTCATCCATTTTGTAGCATGTAGTACTTCTTTGATCCTGTTTTTGAACATTTTAGATTTTTAAATTGAATTATAATTCACATAACAGTGTCACATAATTCATCATTCTAAAATATATATTTCATTGATTTTGTGAGGACAGGGTTATATAATCATCATTACTATCCAATTCCAGAACATGTCCATTACCTCAGAAAGCAACCCTATACATATTAGCAATCCCTTCCAGTTCCCTTCCCCACCAGCCTCTGGCAAACACTCTACTTTTTGTCTATAGGGATTTATGTGTTTTGAACATTTTATATAAATGGAATCATGCAGTGTATGGCATTTCGTATCTGGCTTCATTCACTCAGTGTAATGTTTTCAAGTTGCAGCATAGGGTAGAGTGCTTGCCTCGCATGCACAAGGCCCTGGGTTCAATTCACCAGCACCAAAAAAAAAAAAAGTTGTAGGATAAATTCTTTTTTTTAAAAAATATTTATTTATTTACTTTAGTTGTACACAATGCAGTGCATTTATGTTTACGTGGTGCTGAGGATCGAACCCGGGCCGTGCACGTGCGAGGCGAGCGCTCTGCCGCTGAGCCACAACCCCAGCCCATAGCATAAATTCTTACTACTTAATTTTTATGGCTGAATAACCCATCACTTGGACACACGTGTTTTATTATCCATTTATTGGTTGGTAGACCTTTGGGTTGTTTTCTGTTATGAATGATGCTATAAAATACTCATGTAGGTTTTTTGGTTGGACATAATTTTGTCCACATCCCTTCCAAAATCTGTTTTATTGTGTCTTTTTGATTATAAACATCCTACTGTGTATGAAATAGTAGCCTATTGTGCTTTTGATTTGTATTTTTTTTTTTAGTTGTTGATAGACCTTTATTTTATTTATTTATATGTGGTGCTGAGAATCGAACCCAGTACCTCACACATGCCAGGCAAGTGCGCTACTACTGAGCCTCAGCTCCAGCCCCTGATTTGCATTTCTTAATCAGAGCATCTTTTCATGTGTTTTTTGGCCCTTTCTCTATATTCTTTGGAATTTCAATACTGGTTGCCACTTTCCATGTTTAATGTCTTGTTAAAGAAAAGCCACCCTGTCCTGTTTTTGAAGGCAGTGGAAACTCCATTTCTTTCTTTTTTGAATAAGTACTGACAGGTACTTTGTTGAGCAGGTTCAGAATTCAAAAGGTATAAAAAGAATCCATAGCGCAAAGGCTTTCACCTATGGCTAGATCACCAGATTGATTCCTGCCCGCAAGGCACCCTCTTTAATAGTCTTGTATATTGTTAAACCAATCTGCTGTTGACACGTAGATGATACTCTTATTATTTTTGACATTACAAAAAATACTCTAGTGAGGGACCTTAGAAGTAACAGATCATTTTACTCAGGGGAATCTACTGATAAAAAATTTTTCAGTGGAATCTCCAGAGCAGATGACATGTGCTGATGATTCTGATATCTCCATTTAGCTTGCCCTTCATAGATGCTCTACTAGTCTATGCTCCACAGCGGTGAATTTAGTGGGTCAGTTTCCCCACATCCTGAAAAACTCAGTGGGGTTAACAAACTTGGTCTTCACTGATCTGCTTGGTGGTTTTAACCTTTTTTTTTTTTTTTTTTTTTTTTGTACTGGGGATTTAACGCAGGAGTGCTTTACTACTATATCCCCAGCCATTTTTATTTTTTATTCTTTTGTGACAGGGTCTAAGTTGCTTAGGACCTCGCTAAATTGCTGAGGCTGGGCTTGAACTTGCAATCCTCCTGTCTCAGCTTCCTGAGTCACTCGGTTACAGACATGTGCCACTGCACCAAGCTAACCTTATTCCTTTTTTTTTTTTTTTTGTACCAGGGATTGAACTCAGGGGAACTAGACCACTGAGCCACATCCCCAGCCCTATTTTGTATTTTATTTAGAGACAGGGTCTCACTGAGTTTCTTAGTGCCTTGCTCTTTCTGAGGCTGGCTTTGAAACCTCTTCTTATAAGTAGGGGTGAACATATTTTTCACAATCAGATCTTTTGCCCATTTTTTTTTAATTAATGGAGGCTCCTTGTAGGTTACTTTTACCATCAGACAGCTTCTGCATTAAGGATCATGCATTTTACATACCACCAATTTTCCATTTTACATACCACTTCATTTTCCCAACATATAGCATATGTTGGTAGTGTTCAGGCTTTCCACTTAGATCCTAAAGAATCTATGTGTCTCACCCATTTCAGCTTTTTAGTAAAGAATTGAATGGGTAGGAAAATTAATGAATATTTTGCCAACAACATGTATATTTACTTTTTAAAAGATAAAAGAACTTGTACATATGATTACATTCTGTCATATTGCCCATAAACTTGAAAATAACACCATAGTTTATTACACTTAACTTGATACAAATTTGTTGCTTGCACATAACTGTTAAAGTAGAAGAACTTACTGGCCTCAGGTGTGAGTGGCCCAGAATTGAAGGATACTTTTTTTTTTTAAGTTTGTAGAATTTTTTTTTTAATTTTATTTTTATAATTTTTTTTTAATATGTACAACTCATAATGCATATATTTAGTATCTTTTTACATACAACTGTTTGTATACAAAGTATATTCGTACAATTCAGGTCTTCAATCATGCATTAAGGAAAATGATATCCGTCTCATTCAACCACCTTTTTTTTTTTTTTTTTTTCTTTTCTCCCCCTCCCTTCCCTCTTGCTCCCTCCTTTACCCTCCCTTCCTTTGACCATTCTAGTGTTCCTCTAATCCTCCTATGTACCCCCATCCAACAATACTTTGGAATAACCTCCTTATATCAGAGAAAACATTTGGTACTGGATTTTTGAGATTGACTAACTTCACTTAGCATTATGTTTGAAGGATACTTTTATCTGAAGGTCTAGTTTTTGGGAAATGCTGTTCCTGTAGAGTGTCCAAGTTTTATATTATTCAAAGCTGTCAGTGGATAAAAAATCTTATAGGTTGATTTAGGGAGTGTGGTATGGGTTCTGAAGTCTTTGCCCTGACTTGCTTTTATATCATCTTAGTAGCCCAGTGTCAGGGGCTAGAGAGGTTAGGTAGACAGCTCCTTGAGCCAAGACAAGAAAGGCCTGAGTGGTAGATGCACACCCTGGTAGTGAGGATACAAATATAATAGCTGTTTTCTTTGGAGGATCAGTCTTTTCCTTTTCAGGGCTCCCTTTTAGAGTTTGCTTTCTTTCTTTAAGGCAGGGTCTACCCTGACCCTTGAGTGCCAAATAAGAAACTTATTATTGGTCACTGAGTTTGAGAACCTGGTTGCAGAAATCACCAAAACACCAGACTCAGATTCCAGCCAAATCCCATGAACTAAAAAATCCTACCTGAGTCTGTACAAGTGACCATGAACAAGCCATCTTAGAGAAGTCTTGTTGCCGCAAATGATTTGGAGCTCTGGTACATCTGTGAATTACACCCATTCATATATGACTAAGGGAAAATGGCCTGATGGAACCTTGGAAGACTAAATGATTTGCTTCTTTGCATACTGTGTGTGTGTGTGTGTGTGTGTGTGTGTGTGTGTGTGTGTGTGTGTTTTACTGGGATTGAACCCAGGGATTTTTCACCTCTGAATTGTATCCCCAGCTCTTTTTGTTTTAATATTATTTTGAGACAGGGTCTTATTGAGTTGCTCAGACTTAGTAAGGCCTCAAACTTGCAATCTTTCTGCCTTAGCCACTGGGATTATAGGTGTGTGCCACTTTGCCTGGTACTTTAAAAAAAAATCTATAGATAATTGACCCATATGTTTAAGTCTGTGAATGCTTTCATTTTTCTTTTAATATTTTGTTGCAGTAATAGCCTCAGTAGGAGGTTGTAAGGCTATCACCTAGTACAAGGTAACAGTTGGCTTAAATTTAAGTAAGTGCAAAAGCAAGTACTTTTTTTTTTGCTTTTTTTTTTTTTTAACATAATTTTCCTTCTCCTGTTTTAATGAATTGATCTACTTGGTTAGTTTTACAAGAATGTGCTATTTTTCTCTTCTTCAGGCCAGATAATGCAGTACCAGGGGATGTGCTTGTGTTGACAAAACCTCTGGGGACACAAGTTGCTGTCGCTGTGCACCAGTGGCTGGATATTGTGAGTAAACTGCTGCTCATGATGGGGGGCAGGAGCACAATAATTAGTTTTCAGAGTTGTAATGATTTTTGTTGGAGGGTTTAGAAAATGAAACCTTTAGTTTTTAGTACCATGGAATTTAGTTTAATCAATCAGGTCCTTAAAAAGACATCCTCAGGATTGCCCATATTCTTGTATCAAATGAACGTTTCATGTATTGAATGCTTTTGAAGTAAGTAAGCCCCAGCTTAGGGCTTCAGAGGTTTCTATAAAGAATTTGGGAGGCATCATATACTTTTGGTGCTGAGATAGTTTTGACTTTCACATCTTAAACATCACTAAAAAGTAATACAGGGCTGGGGGGTGGGGTAGTTCAGTGGTAGATTGCTTGTTGGCATGCGCAAGGCATTGGGCTCAGTCCCAGCATGACAAAATGATGATGATGATAGTAATAACACTGTGGAGGAGAATTTGCTGAAAGTGGTATTTGGGGTATAAATAAGGCCAGTTAGGGACAAACTTTCAGTCATGGGATTTGAATTTTTGTTTGGTAGTGGTCTTTTTAAATTGATTAGTAATTAAGAACATTTAAAAAAAATTTTTTTTTTAGTAACAGATGGACACAATACCTTTATTTTATTTATTTATTTTTATGTGGTGCTGAGGATCAAACCCAGTGCCTCACACATGGTAGGCAAGCGCTCCATCACTGAGCTACAACCCCAGCCCTAGTAATTAAGAACATTTTGATGTATAATTCTCTTATGGAGAATGCATCTAAAATTGAAAGATATTTCTCCTAAGCATTTTTCCAGTGAACTATAATCTTACCTGAGATTGTTTTTTCTCTTACCCATAACAATTCAGAAAGTAATAAGATTGTGGTATATTCTCTCATTCATCAACCTCGAATATATATCTTATGTAGCAGAGTAATAAGAGATTCTCTAAGTTTACATCTTCTTCAGTTATTTTTCCCTCCTCGCTCTGGGATGCAAACTAGATAGGAAGGGCATTGCAGGGGGCAATTCACAGAGGTGCTGGCCAGGACGACCTCCCAGGACTGCACAGTTGAGCAGGGGAGCTCGAAGCAGGTGAGCTGAGGGGGTTGGTGTCTCCATCTCAGGTCAACAATACCTTTGCTTTTTTTTTTAGCCAGTTTTAAAAAATGCTCAGAATTGACAAAAGCAAGTAATAAAGACACATCAACAGTACAACGTGCTTTTTTTTTTTTTTTTTTTTTTTTTTTCTCCAATGTTATGGTATTTTTTTACACTTTCATTTATTTATTTATTTATTTATTTTTATGTGATGCTGAGGATTGAACCTAGTGCCTCACACATGCTAGGCAAGCATTCCACCATTGAGCCACAACCACAGCCCTACAACATGCTTTTTATAAAGATCAGAAACAACCAAAGAGTGTACTGTTTAGGCATTCTGAGAATACTGTTTTTTGAATGTTGGGGGAAAGTACAGAATCCAGGATAATTGTTACTTCTTGGGAGAGATGGAACAAGGGAGTGAGGGGGTAGGCAGAAGTTATTGCTTATGTTTAGTTTATTACACTGGGTGGTAGGTTATTGGGTTTTCTTTGTTCTGTAATACAACAAATAAGTAGGTGCATAAATGGGGGTAGTTAATGGGCCATAATGACAGTGTGTTATGAACCCAGCATTATACGTCTGGATTCTTCAAAAATCAGGCTGAGGGAAATAAAGACAGACCTGTTTGTCCTCATTATGATGTCCTTTGAGTACCCATGGCTGTCCTGAGTGTGCATGCACTTAAAGTTGTTTCCAGTTCTTATCTTCATTAAGGTAGCTTCACTCCTAGGCAGAGGCATGTGTCCATAATCCCAGGATGCTGAGGGGGGAGAATTGCAAACTCATGGCCAGCTTGGATAACATAGTAAGACCCAGTCTCAAAAGAAAAGCTTCACTCCAGGGTTCAATAAAATCAATAAAAATAAAATTGTAATATGAAAAATGAAAGCTATTGAAATAATAGGAGAGATGAGAGGAGAACCAGAGGACATTCAAAGCTATTGATAATGTGATATGCACCCTCCCAAAGAGAAGCAAGCTTCAGCCTGTGCTCATGCACCTGTTGCAGTCTCAGTGTAGCTGTGTGTATTGCCAGGTTTACGTAGCCAGTAAGATGAATATTTGATTACAGAAATGTAGAATGAGAACAGAAACGATATCATGACGATAGGACTGAGGGACACTTAATATTTGGTACAAAGTTAGATAAATAAAACACAGATGACTAAGCAAAAGGTGTTCTGTGTGTCAGTGGTAAGAAGTAAAGATTAATCATATTTCCCCCTCTTTTCTCCTTGACTTATGTTCCTGTTAGCCTGAAAAATGGAATAAAATTAAGCTAGTAGTCACCCAAGAAGACGTAGAGTTGGCATACCAAGAAGCAATGATGAATATGGCACGGCTCAACAGAACAGGTATGGGCAGGGAAGGGTTCTGTGGTAGGTGTTGGCAGACATTCTGAAAAGGCCAAGGTAGTAGATATTTTAGGCTTTGAAGGCCACATAGAATCTCAGTTGCTTATTGATTTCCTCTACTACACATACTTGCACATAGCTTTTTAACATAAAAAGAAAACCCACTCTTGGCTAGGGAAACAGGACACAGGCCAGATGTAACTGTTGACCACAGGCCATCTTCTCTTGGTACCTGATTTGGCTTATGTAAATTTACTCGTGGAAATCCAAACACAGGTCCCCTGTTTATGATGGTTCCACTTAAAATTTTTCAACTTTACAATGGTGTTAGAGTGAGAAGTATTTAGTAGAAACCACACTTTGAATTTTGAATAATTGGTCTTTTCTGGTGCCAGAGGTATGCAATATGATTGAAATGTTGGGTGGCAGCTTACGTTTCTAATCAGCTTTTTTATCACAAGGATAAACAGTCAGTATGCTATAGTCTACTGTATTGCTAACCTTGGTGTTTGGTAGATTGTGTGTATTAAATGAATTTTCAACTTAAGATATTTTCAAGGTACAATGAATTATTGCACACCCCCATCACAAGTCAAGTAACATTCTGTACATTGGATGGGTTGTCTGATTTTTTGGTCTCTTCCCTTTTATTTTTAAATTTTCCCAAAATGATTTTGATCCAGATATATGTAATGCATAAGTCATGAATTCTTTGATGGGGTTTTATGTTGTTGTTTGTTTTTGTTTTTGTTTGAATGAAATGTTGGGGATTGAACCCAGGGGTACTTTATCACTGAGCAATATCCTCACTCCTTCTTGTTTTTTATTTTGAGACAGGGTCTTGCTAAGTTGCTTAGGGCCTCAGCCTCCTGAGTTGCTGGAGTTAACAGATGTGCACCACTTTGCCCAGCAAAAATTTCTGTGTGTGGTACTGGGGGTTGAACCCAGGGCCTTACTCATGCTAGGCAAGCACTTTACTACTGAGGTACATCCTCCAGCCTGACCAGGATATTTTTAAAAATTTCTTGTTTTTACTGTACTTCTCTTTGATATTTTTATATTTTAATTTAAAAACGCTTTTTTGATCATTGTTATATATAATATTGGTTTTCATTTTGACAAAATTATACAGACATGGAGTATAATTTGTCAATTCAGTCCCCATTATTTTTCCTTTGTGTCTCATCCTCCCACCCTTATTCCCTTTTCTCTATTCTGCTGATCTTTCTTCTATTTATTTATAGATTTATAGATTCTAGATATACATAAAGGTGAAATGTACTGTGGCATATTCATACATGTACTTAGGAATGTTTGGTCAGATTCATTCCATTGTTCCTCCCTTTTTTTGTCCTCAGGAGATCTTAAGAGATCTCATCTGATACTCTTTGATTTTGAAGTTACTTAAAAATATTAAAGATTTATTTTAGTATCTGCCTTTTCACTTACTTTAAAACCTTCCACTGCATGGCTGCCTTATTTGATCTACTGTCAGTGGACCCGTGCATTACTGATAGAACTTCTTTGGTCTCAGCTTTTCCAGATAGTGCCAAATTGTTTTCCAAAGTATTGTATACCGATTTACAGTGGTGTACTATATGTAAATTTTTCTTTTTAACGTCTTTCTCCCCATTTTTTCTACTGTAGAAGAATTACATGTTTATTTTAGAAAAAGTTTTAGAAGATGTAAAACAGTAGAAAAGAAAATTATCTATAGTTCTGCTGCCCCAAAATAGCTCATTTAGTATTTTTTATGTACTTCTGCAGAACTTTTTTTGGTTGGTGATTTCCTGCTGTTTTGTAAACTAGTGCTTATCATAAATTATGTATCTGGAGTCTGCTTTTACTCATCTAACAACTTAAGATTGTTTTTCCCATATTATATGTCCTCATATACATAGTTTTTTTTTTTTCCTTTTTAGATATACATGACAGTAGAGTGTATTTTGACATATCATGCATACATGGAGTATAACTCATTCTAATTAGGATCCTGTTCTTGTGGTTATACATGATGTAAAGTTTCACTGGTTGTGTATTCACATATGAACATAGGAAAGTTATGTCTGATTGATTCTACTGTCTTTCCTATTCCCATTCCCCTTTCCCTTCATTGCCCTTTGTCTAATCCAGTGAACTTCTATCCCCCCTCCCCTTATTGTGTGTTAGCATCCACACATCAATCTTTGGTTTTGGGGGGATTGACTTATTTCACTGAGCATGATAGTCTCCAGTTCCATCCATTTACTGGCAAATACCATAATTTCATTCTTTATGGCTGAGTGATATTCCATTGTATATATGTACCACATTTTCTTTATCCATTCATCCGTTGAAGGGCACCTTGGTTGGTACCATAGCTTAGCTATTGTGAATTGAGCTGCTATAAAACATTGATGTGACTGTGTAACTATGGTATGCTGATTTTAAGTCCTTTGGGTATATGCTGAGGAGTGGGAAAACTGGGTCAAATGGTGGTTCCATTCCAAGTTTTCTGAGGAATCTCCATACTGCTTTCCAGAGTGCTTCTACCAAATAAAAAAATTTGCAGTCCCACCAACAATGTATAAGTGTACCTTTTTTCCACATCCTCGCCAACATTTATTGTTACTATACATAGTTTTTAATGGCCCGATAATGTTCTACCAGATAGGGACTACATTTTGCCTTTTGTTTTTTTTTTCTTCCTTTTTTGGTGGTACTGGGTGCTCTATAACTGAGCTTACATCCCCAATCCTTTTTATTTTGTATTTTGAGATAGTGCCTTGCTAAGTTGCCTAGGTTGGCCTTGAACTTAGAATCCTCCTGCCTTAGTTAGCCTCCCAAGTTGCTGGGATTACAGGCATGTGACGCTGCACTTAGCAACCTTTTATTTATTTGTGAACAATTTACTTTGAAACATAAATTTTTTATACTTTTCCCCCCTTACTTGTAAGAAATAAGTTATAGATCCATAGAAAGAAATAGAAAATAGATTGACACAGCCATAGTCAAAACTATGCAAAGGCAATTCACTGGGAAAAATGTTTTTCAACATATGGTTTCTGGAACAAGTGGACATTCACATGCAGAATATAAATCTAGACATAGACTTTACATGCTTCATAAAAGTTGATTTCAAATGGCTGTAGACCTAAATATAAAACAAAACTATAAAACTGCAGGAAGATAACATAGAAAATTTAGTTAGCATTGGATTTGGAGATGACTTTTTAGATAAAACACCAAAAATATTCTTTGTGAAAGAAAAATTGGGTAAGTTGGACTTCATTAGTAGAAAAGTCTTCTGCCTTAAAGAAAAACAATCCAGGGGCTGGGGTTGTGGCTCAGCGGTAGAGCGCTCGCCTAGCTCGTCTGCAGCCCGGGTTCGATCCTCAGCACCATGTAAAAATAAAATGCATTGTATACAACTAAAGCAAATAAATATTTTTTTTTAATCCAGTTTTTTTTTTTTTTTTAAAAAAAGGCCAAACCCCATTTTACATACACATCACCACAGAAGGTATACAGATGACAAATAAACATCAAAATCTGCACAGCCTTACATTCTGTTAGGGAATTGCAAAGTAAAACCAAGAGTTACTACTACGTATCTATTAGAATGGCTAAAATCTAGAAGGCTGACAACAACAAATGCTGGCAAGGATTAGGAGCAATGGGCATTATTATCATGTGATCCAACAATTGTGCTCTTGATATTTACTCCCCTGAAGACTTAAATTCATACAATAACCTGCACGTAAATGTTTATAGCAGCTTTATTCATAATTTTGTAATTGCCAAAACTTAGAAGCAATCAGGAATGTCCCTCAGTAGGTCAACAGAAAAACAACTGGCACATCAAGATGATAGAATATCATTGATCATTAAAAAGAAATACTATGAAAAACCCTGGAAAATCCTATGAGGAAGAAGCCACTCCAAAAATGCTTCTAAGTATGATGCATCTGTAGCACGTTCCGGAAAAGGCAAAACTGTAGCAACAGTAAAAGGATCATTGGCTGCCAGGGGTTTAGGGGAGAGAGGGTTACTAGGCAGAGCACAAGATTTTTAGAGCAGTAGAACTACTCTGCATGATTCTGTAATGTTGGATGGATGTTGTTATACTTTTGTAAATGTGTAGAATTAGCACATTCAACCCTCGTGAGTTATGGATTTTCATTGATAGTTAAGTACTAATTTGACTCTTTATGCTGTGGATGCGAATTTTCATGTCGGCAAAACTTGGGGAGGGGCATGTGAGAACTCCCTACACTTACCCCCAAGCTCCAAAATATAGTCTATTGATATTCTTTTCAATTAAAAAGTAAAGAACTTTCAGGGGTTGGGGTTATGGCTCAGCGGAAGAGCACATGTGTGAGGCCCTGGGTTCAGTCCTCAGCATCACATAAATAAAATAAAGGTATTGTGTCCACCCACAACTAATAAAATAAAATTAAAAATAAAGAAGTAAAGAACTTTCAGATAATTGATCTCTAGAGTACTTTGAAATCCCTCTTTGTATTTAGGATGATACCTAAATTACCTGCTGTTGAATAATTCCTCTGTATAGTTTTTGTTACCATATGGGAAATAGCTCTTGATTGAAACTGCTGATAGGTTCCAGTCAGTTTAGATTGAAATAGATCAGGGCTAGGGGTGTAGCACAGTGCTAGAGTACTTGACTGGCTTGTGTGAGGCCCTGGATTCCATCCCCAGCACCACAAAAAAAGGAAGGAAAATAAGAATTTCATTGATTTTTGCTAATTTTGTAATACTGTCTTTTCATTATTCCCGTATGTCATCTCCCTGACAAATGAGTTTTCACTAGTGTGTGATTTTGAATTCTTCAATTAAAGTATTTTTTTCTCAAGACTCCCTCTGCCTCTCTCAGCTGCAGGACTCATGCACACGTTCAACGCCCATGCAGCCACTGACATCACAGGCTTTGGTATCTTGGGCCATGCACAGAACCTGGCCAAGCAACAGAGGAACGAGGTGTCATTTGTGATTCACAACCTCCCTGTGCTGGCCAAGATGGCTGCTGTGAGCAAGGCCTGTGGGAACATGTTCGGTCTCATGCATGGGACCTGCCCGGAGACATCAGGTATGGGATCCTGGGTCCAAATCTGAGGATTGAACTTAGGCCAACAGAAGGCTCCATGAGAAAGCAGTGGGCCCAGTGTGTGAGTGTGTCTCCACTTTGTGAGGACAGTCCTAATAACTATTTGTAGCTGCCTCTGCGTGGGTTTCTAGTACCTACCATGTGTGACCAAGAGCCATATTTTGAGTGTTCCTTCCTTCTCCTTTTGATGTAGGAATGGTATGGGAGTGGAGAAATGTGGGAAAGATAAGCCATTACCCAAATGTCATCAGAATCTTAGTGTTTGAAATAAACTAATACCTATAGAAGACATTGAACAGCCTATAATTTTTTCTTGAAAAAAAAGCCTAAGATTGTTCTTTTAAGAGTGAAATAGAGCCGGGCTCAGCGGTGCACGCCTGTAATCCCAGCGGTTTGGGAGGCTGAGACAGGAGAATCACGAGTTCAAAGCCAGCCTCAGCAATGGTGAGGCGCTGAGCAACTCAGTGAGACCCTGTCTCTAAATAAAATTCAAAATAGGGCTGGGGACGTGGCTCAGTGGTCGAGCACCCCTGAGTTTAATCCCCGGTACCAAAAAAAAAGTAAAATAGAGTGGGGTGCTGGGGCACAGGCCTGTAATCCCAGCAGTTTGAGAGGCTAAGGTAGGAGGATCACAGTTTGAAGCCAGCCTCAGCAACTTAGTGAGGCTGTCAGCAACCTTTTTATTACAAGACCCTGTCCCAAAATAAAAAGGGTTGGGGATGTGGCTCAGTGATTTAAGTACCCTTGGGTTCAGTCCCTGGTACCAAAAAAAAGGTAAAATAGTGTATTGTTTTCAAAGTCCTCTCCCCCATTTCTCCCTTTGTGCTTTATCTTGACTTTTATCAGATTCTTTCTTATTTCTATTTCCTTTTCTGTATAACTCTAGTTTTCTACCCTGGGAATTTAAAAAATATAGTTGTCTAGACCTGACCCCCAGAATACCTGATGTCAGATCTGGAGTGGTCCTGATATCCTTGAAGAGCCCCTTTGAAGTAGCTTGGAATTTCAGGACTCTATCAGGCCTCTCCTGGCCTTTGATAAGGACCCTTTCCACTTAATGCTTGAAAGAAAAAAGTTCTGGCTCAAAGGCAGAGATTTTCTCCTGTTGGTTATCTGGTTGGAACAGTCTGCCACCTAGTGGGCACTGAGAGAATATTGAATGAGTTAGTGAATATTACCAATTACTTAAATTTTTTGTTTCTTTTATTCAGAATGAAAAGTTTTTACTTTTTTAATAAAAGTACACTGTATAAATTGTTCCTATGTTAATTTTTACTTAGAAGTATTTTTTTTATGGCCTAGTTACTAGAAATAGTGAAGATTTATTTTAATGTATGTTATACTTTTTCTGTTTAGGAGACTTGAGTCAGGACTAGAACCTAGATTCCTTGAAGCATACACTCTTTTATGAGTCTTAAAATACAAAGAAGTGGTTTTGGTGAGATGAGGAATCCAAATTGAAAAGGAACATTTCTACTCATTTGTAAATATTTCTGTCAATGTAGTGTGAAAAAAATAGCTACCGCATGTTATTTGAGGCCCCAACACCTTACTACACATAGCATTAAATGGTTTGCAGATAGGTCATTGTCACAGTTTAAAGTTTATTGTTATCTGGGTGTGTTTTAACATAGTTTACCAAGGAATTGTTTAGTCTATTAAACTAGGGCAAGCCTTTTAGTTTAATGGAAAGAGCTAGTTGATTAAATTGTTGGCTGAATTTAGATCTTGTGTAGAAGTTGTTAGTAGAGGCAGAGAAACTGCTCCAGCTTGTAATATCACAATAATGAGAATTCTTTTCTTTTCCTTTGCCAGGAGGCCTTCTAATATGTTTACCACGTGAGCAAGCTGCTCGGTTCTGTGCAGAGATAAAGTCCCCCAAGTATGGAGAAGGTCACCAAGCATGGATTATTGGGATTGTAGAGAAGGGCAACCGTACCGCCAGAATCATAGACAAGCCCCGGATTATCGAAGTTGCACCACAAGTGGCCACTCAAAATGTGAATCCCACACCTGGTGCCACCTCCTAATGTAGACAGAAATAGCTATTTGGTTTTGTTTTTAAATAGATCTATTTCCTTTATCATCACTTCAATTAAAGACTATAAGCAACAACAAAAATCTCATTGTGTCTACACATCTGGTGACCTTAGGTCAATTGTGAGTGGATACAATTAATAAAATGAAATCCATGGCCTTCTTTTCCTGTTACATTAACTGAAGATGCACCTAATCTTGAGGCAGCTTCTGAGTTGAGAATTATATTGTTATCCAATACTGTTGATTCATTTTGAATCTTTAGACACGTATCTCTTGCCGCATAGGCTCTTTCTAAAGGTGCTTTCACACAGCACAGACATTACCGAGAGTAGTGTCACATAGCAGTTGTGTCTTTTCATTTTATGTGTATTTATCATATCAATCTGGTCTTTTTTTGTGTCTTGGATGGTATTCTGGAAGGAGAGAATTGGTAAGTGACAAGATGGTCTCCTGGTAGTAAGAGGGTTGCATGATTCCTTTGTGTCTTTGATTTGTAAAGCTGAGACTAATAATTCAAGAGCATCTCTTTGACCCAGGACATTCTCCAATAGTGCATTCAGTTCCACAAGACAAGTGCTTCAGTCTGCATGAAAAGCACTTTGAAGACAAAAAAGAAATGTTATTTCTTTTTTTGTAGCCTTCCTGATATTTACAGTAATATCATTAACTTTTCTTTACTGATAGCAAAAAAGAATACTTTTTGCAATGTAATTAGATGTTCTATAGTGCAACAAGGAATTGCCTTCCAATAGGGAGTTCATGTATAATACTCATTTACAATTCAATATATAATTAACTACGCAAATAATTTTTAAATATAATCAATAATAAAGACTGTTGTGGATGGTAGTGTTTAATACATTTTATATTTTGTATAGTGATTTCAGGCCTTTTGTTTCCTTAAAATCAGCAGCTCTTTAGCCTAATTCCTAGCATTATTTTGTCCTTTGCGCTAGTACTTTTTTGTGCACGCTTTTTTTGTGATCTGTTAAAAATCTGCATTGCCAACATTGCAGCTCGAACTTGTTATTCAAATAAATATTTAATTTTTTTAATTGCTCTTGTATAATCAGATGCCCCTTTTAGTATTATTTTAGAAGCGTTGGGAGGGTTTTGCCTAAAGTACAATTTATTGGGGAAAACTAGATTTTAGTTTTATAAAACTTTTAAGTCTTTCATGGGACCTATATTTTCTTGAATTAAATTTTGTAGTTCTAGAACAAATAGGCAATCTAAAGAGGTGTTATCTGTGTTACTTAAAAGCAGAGGCTTCCTTATATTTTAACCTACTAAGCATTGGGAGGGTTCCAGTTGTTAAGCACAAGGGCGCTGCATCTTCCCATGTCTTCGAAAGAGGAGAAGCACCGAGGGTGCCAGGCCTCCGCAAGGCTCTGAAGGCTTCCTGCTCACTGGCACTGCAGCCGCACTCCACGCCCATCGATCCTCGCCAAAGGAACTCTCCTCCCCACGTGAAGCTACCTGGAAGCCAGGGTCCGCAGGACACCCTCACATGTGCACCCAGGACTGAGGCCCTCAGTGGCGGGCAATGCAGAGGAGGCTGCCACAGACTGGCAATACTGGACATTTTATAGGAATTTATATATAGCTGTCAGTCCTCAAAAGCTGCACGCCAGTGGTCTGCAAAATAAAATGTGTTGGAAACCTCTGAGTACAAAAACACTGTTGAGCTTTTTTTTTTTTTTTTTTTTTTTTTATTGTACAGGTGAGATGAATAAATCTAATCTAACTTTGGTGTAGATTAGTTCTCATTCTCAATGCTGATGCTCTCAGAGGCAGGCCCAACAAGAGGAAGTGAGCAGAACTGGACTGTGCCCTTCAGCTCTTTAAAGATTCATGTTCAGAAAGAGAAAATGTCTTGAGATTTAGACATCTATGTGATTCATAGATCCCAGGAGGAAGAACTTCAGTGGTATTTTTCGGAGAGTGACCCAGATACTCCTGCATTAGAATCCCTTGGGGGTAATTTGTCAAATGGGACATTCTTGCCCTTCCCTCCAGATCCCAGAATAAGAATTTCTGGGACTTGAGAAAGGAATCTGTCTTAAATACGTTCCAGAACTGTTGACCTAAAAGGAATGTTGCAGAGAGAAGGAAGAGGGTGAGCTTGGGTTTGCAATATGCTTTTCCAGGAATTTTTTTATTTTTTAATTGATCATTCTCTTCATTTTCTGTGACTGAGCTATGGCCCAGCAAGGGGGAATGAATGACAGTCACCTTGAATCAGTTGGTTGTCACTGAGTATTTGAGTTATTGGCAAAGTCTATGTAAACATTTTAAAATTCAGTGAGCAATTAAGTTATTCAACCTGGTAGCACCTTTTTTTTTTTTTTTTTTTTTTTTGGTACCAGGGATTGAACTCAGGGGCACTCGACCTCTGGGCCACATCCCCAGCCCCCCTTTTTTTTTTTTGTATTTTTATTAGAGACAGGGTCTCACTGAGTTGCTAAGTACCTTGCCATTGCTGAGACTGGCTTTGAACTTGGGATCCTCCTGCCTCAGCCTCCCAAGTGCTGGGATTACAGGCGTGCACCACCATGCCTGGCTCTGGTAGCACTTTAAAACTTAACATTGAAGTGTGTTCATCTCAGTGTGCTAATTTATTTTCTGTAAATCCTATGATGTAGTAGCAACCCCAGAATACAACTGTCAGAATGCACAGGATTAGTGAATATAGCCCAAAGCAGCTGGAACCTGGTGCAGTCAATTCCTTCACATCAGGAGTTGTTTGCAAAGGAATCAGATTGTTGTGGATTGTTTGTACAAGCTGTGTTGAAACATTTATTGTGCTTCTAAGAAAAATTTCAATAGTGTGTAATCAGTAGTATACTTTTCGGCTCAGTAGTTTAAAATAACGGTATACGGTAGTCTTCCAAGTTCTGCATGCCTTGTACTGAATGTGAGTGTCCTAAATGGTTCTAATTATAGATGTATGAACCAGCCAATTTCAGTCTGAATTTAGCATTGCCTTTGAAGAGTTTTGGTTCTTAGTTTTATATTGTAGACATCAGAATAATTGGACAAGCATAAAACTATATATGCTTGGGATACCTAACTGGGTTGTGTACACACACATACACACCTTGAGCTACTTTTCCACATCTGGCCCACCTTTTCATCCAGGCAGTTGCATTGACAAAATTTCAGCAGTCGTTTCTACCTTTTCTCATTAAAGATCCATTTATGAATAGGGCAGCCGTTAACCATGCCAAGGATCACAAAGAAAATACACCAAATCCTGGTAAAGTGGAACATGAGAATATCATTTTGCCTTTGTATAAACTCTTCAGAATCGGGTAGGTGGATTAGACAAGGCCTTCAAGTAAAATTATAAGACAAAAGATGCTTCTAGGCTTATTTGAGTGATCCAGATTGCTGAATCCAGGCTTGCTGTAGGTGCCAGATTCTTGGGTTTAGTCAGTAAATGCTGGGCTATAAATAGAGCTTGCAGTTGTTCTCTGTGGGGTTTCCTGTTTTGCAATACTCATATATGTGTGTATATACAGTTGATATTTTCAGTAGTTTTTCAAAAATATTTTTTAGTTGTAGTTGGACACAATATTTTATTTATTTTTACGTGGTGCTAAGGATCAAACCTAGGGCCGTGCACGTGCTAGGCGACCGCTCTACTGCTGAGCCACAACCCCAGCCCTAAGTAGTTTTTTTTTGTTTTGTTTTGTTTTTTGTTTTGGTACCGGGGATTGAACTCAGGGGCACTCGGCCATGGGGCCACATCCCCAGCCCTTTTTTGTATTTTATTAGAGACAGGGTCTCACTGAGTTGCTAAGTGCCTCGCCATTGCTGAGGCTGGCTTTGAACTCTTGATCCTCCTGCCTCAGCCTCCCAAATGCTGGGATTACAGGCGTGGCTCCTAAGTAGTTTTTGATGTCCTTCCTAGATCATGTTGCCTTTAGAGGGAATTAAGCTTAGGAGAACTGCATGTAATAAAACTTAATGGAGAGAAACAGAAAATGAACTAGATTGGTAATCTGATTTCAGAAAAGCCAATGCATTTTCTATTACTGTATTTTAGGAATAAGCATGTGCACAAAGAAATGTATGGGGACTTTTAAAAAGTTGATCGTTATCCAGTCACATTTTATGTAGTTTATAGTCGTCATAAAATTGGTGTTTAGGATGTACCCCTTCCTGGTTTTGGCCCACTTTGGGGAATAAAGAAAATTATAGTATTTGAATCCTTCTGTTTATATGTATTAAAAGCTAGATTTTATTTCCAGCACATTAAATAATACGAAGAAGAATCAGACATCTATAAATAATTTCTCAAATATTAGAATAATATGGTTTACCTTGGCAATTTTAAGTTATGAAAGTAAGCAGCCACTGTCCATCTTATTGCCTGCCAATCAAATCAGTTTAGTAAATCTGCATTAAGTTTTACAGTGCTTAAAAGTCCAGGTGATATTTTCCCCAACTTATTTCAAAAAATTTTAAACATATGGGAAAGTTGAAAAATAGAATGGATTCTCTTAGAAATGTTGATTTGTTGATGTTATGCTTAACATTTGCTTTCCTCATATGTAACATGTAAACATACACATCATTTGTAGGAGGCAGAGCCACTCCCGTGGGTAAACCAGGCATAGTGACTCTATTAAATGAGAATGATGAACTTTCACCTGTTTTTTGTTTTGTTTTGTTTGCAGTGCCGGGTATGAAACCCAGGGCCTTTCCAGTGTTAGGCAAGTGCAAGCCCCAGGTTAATCAGATTGCTTTTCACCTTGTGTTACTGTCCCCATGGTAGGTTTTTGTTGTTGTTGTTGTTGTTGTTGTTTTTTTTTGGTACCGGGGATTGAACTCAGGGGCACTCAACCACTGAGCCACATCCCCATCCCTATTTTGTATCTTATTTAGAGACAGGGTCTCACTGAGTTGCTTAGTGCCTTGCTGTTGCTGAGGCTAGCTTTGAACTCGAGACCCTCCTGCCTCAGACTCCGGAGCTGCTGGGATTACAGGCATGCACCACTGCACCCAGCCCCATGATAGTTCTTACAGGCTTTGGTTTTGTTTTGCTATACTTGGGAGTGAAACCGGGAGTGTTCTGACTCTGAGCTACCTCCCATCCCTTTTTAAAATTTTATTTTGAAATAGGGTCTTGGTAAGTTGCCCAGTTGGCCTTGAACTTGAGATCTATCCACTTCAGCCTCCCAAGTAGCTGGAATTACAGATGTGCACCACTGCACCCCACAAACTTTATAGTCTTAAGGGAAGAATAATATCATTTTCAGAATATAAAAAAAATTGAAGTGAGCAAACTAAATTAAGTACCAAATGAGGGCTAGAGCTCTTTAGAAATTGGCATAGAGGCTGTAGATGTGACTCAGTGGCAATGTGTGTAAATGTGAGGGCTTGGGTTTGATCCCCAGCACTGCAAAAAAACAAAAACAAACAACCCACCCCCCACGTACTATATATACTGCTGTGCAATTTGTTTCCTTTCACTTATGTCCTGGAAATAATTGCCTATCATATTTAATAAAAGGAATGTCCTCATTCATTTTAACCCTATCCTGATATTCCACTCTATGGCTGTAGGAAATTCAGTCATGAACATACAGATTTTTGAAGAAGTTTCCAATTGCTTCCAGTTCTCTCACCCTATGTATTGTCAAATGCTAATCACTCTAATGTTGAAAACCTAAATGTTGTACTTCCATACCCTACTGAAAAGTAATTCTTCACCTGGCCTTTACATGGCAGTATTCCAGAACTGATTTCTGTTCAATGTATCATAGTTACCTGCCAGGTGCTCTGATGGTTATGAGGTAGAAATGTGAATTATGAAAAAAATAATAATAAAATTTTTTAAAAAGCCAGAAAACTGCCAAGAATGGTGGCAACATGCCTCTAATCCCAGTGGCTTGGGAGGCTGAGGCAGGAGGATTGCAAGTTCAAACCAGCCTCAGCAACTTAGCAAGGCCCTAAGCAACTTAGAGAGACCCTATTTCAAAATAAAAAATAAAAACGGCTGGGGATGTGACTCAGTGGTTTAAGTGCCCCTGGGTTCACTCCCAAGCATTAAAAAACAAAAAAAGCCAGAAAACTTGAGTAACAAAGCTATTGAATTGTCACTAGATTCTCCCATTCTCTAGTCTTGAAGTTCTTCAAAGTTATTCAAGAACAGGCAAAGTGATTGAGATGTGAAACAAACAGATCCCTGTGTTAGCTTTTTCTCTCTGGGACAAAATACCTGAGAAAAAACAATTTAGAGGAGTAGAGACATTGTGTTTCAGTTTGAGATTTCAGTCCGAGGTCCACCAGTCCCATTGTTTTTTGCACCTGAGGCAAGGTGGAAGGGTGTGGTGGAGGCAAGCTGCTTACCTCATGGCAACTGAGAAGCCGAGGGACAGAGAAATGGTCAGGAAAAAGAGATACTTTTCTAGGGCACGCCTCCAGTTAGGTACTTCCTCCAACTAGGCCTCACCTCTTACAGTTTCCACCAGCTCCCTATAATGTCATTGATTTACGAATTCATCAGTGAATTAATCCATTGATGAGGTCCAAGCCCTCATGATCCAATCACTTTCCCAAAGGCTCCACCTCTGAACATTGCTGCATTGGAGACCAAACCAAATATGAGCCTTTGGGGAATATTCTAGATCCAAACCATAACTATACATCCATATATCCCTATAACCACTACTGCTCAGAAAGTAAGGGGTATTTAATACATAGGCAGGTGGTTGAGAATAGAGGCCTGTATTCATGTTCTATTGCTGCTGTTGAAATAGGACAAAAGCTTGGTGAATCAAAACCACACATTCCTTTATGTTACAGTTCTTTATCTCAGCAGTCTTACTTGGGACTAAAATCAAGGTGTTGGGCAGAACTGTGTTCCTCTTGTAGGCTCATTCCTTTTCCAGTTTTTTGGGTTTTTTGTGTGTGTTTGTTTTTTGGTGCCGGAAATTGAACTCAGGGGTACTCGACCACTGGGCCACATCCCCAGCCCTTTTTTGTATTTTATTAGAGACAGGGACTAACTGAGTTGCTAAGTGCCTCGCCATTGCTGAGGCTGGCTTTGAACTCGCGATCCTCCTGCCTCAGCTTCCCAACTGCTGGGATTACAGGCTTGCACCACCGTGCCCCACTGTTTATTTGCTTTTGTACAGGGGATTGAACCCAGGGTCACTTAACCACTGAGCTACATCCCCAGCCCTTTTAAAAATATTTTATTTAGAGATAGGGTTTTGCTGAGTTGCTTAAGGGCTCACTAAATTGCTAAAGCTGGCTTTGAACTCTCGATCCTCCTGGTTCAGCCACCGGAGCCACTGGGATTACAGGCATGCACCACATGCCTGGCTCCTTTTTCAGTTCCTAGAGTCTACCCAGACTACTTTCCTCCTGGCTCCATTCCACCATCCTCAAAGCTAAGTGTTTTATTCTCTCTCTGAATCTACAACCAGGAGAGGCTTTCCAAAGGATTGATGATGACATTGGGCCCACCCAGATAATCCCAGATAATCTCCTCATATCAAGGTCCTTAATCTGAATCACATTTGTAAAACCTCTTTGCCATGTAAGGTAACAGAGCTACAGATTCCAGGGATTAGGACATGGACGCCTTTGGGGAGGACCATTATTCTACATACTGCAGATTCCCATGCCTATAGTGGAGCTTCGCCAAGGGAGAGATTTTTGCAGATATGAAGTAAAGCTGTTGGCTCTCAGGGCTTTTCAAATCTATTAGCAAGAACGGCTTATTTAGCAACGTCAAGTGGGAGCCAGCAGGGAGGACGATCTGTCAGCCACTAGCTGCCAGACCTTGTACAAAAAGCAAACCTGGGACACTGGACAGATTGTGGCAGAATCTATTTTTCTATTGTGTAAGGATAATTTGGCATTTGATGACTGATATTTCAGAACATCCTATTCCAAATACTTGCATTGTAAAACAGCAGGGAAATTTTGTACATGCTGTACCATCTAAGGGTCTTTCAATCGACCAGTTCATAGTATTTGTCTCTGATTCTCCAACTTTCAGAATCTCATTATTTTTACTCTTTAACTTGATTCTTATTTATTAGAGGTGGAGCATTTGCTCTAGTCTCAATTCTGTCAGGGGCCTCCTATACTCTCATTTTTGTTTCACTGCTGCCTTCAGAGGCCACAGATTTAAGGTGGTAGCATCACAAAATAGATTCTTGGATGCCTGAATCACTGTTTAAAAGAGTAGCTGAGAAGTAAACCTTTATTTCATTGAGTTATTAATATTTCAGGCAGGATTTTCCTGCTATTACAGCATTGCTTAACCTACCCTGACTAATGCAGACATCAATAGGCAATTCACAGGTATACAAATGACTAATTTATAAATAAAAACATTCAATCTCATTAGAGAAGCAAATTCTAGTAACTGTAGACATCATTTTGTGTCTACCTAATTGGCAAGGAACTTAAAATGAATAAGGTCCAGGGTTTTCTTATCAATGCTCATTTCTAAGAGCATGAGGAGGATAATTGAACAATTCAGATGTTTAATAGCCTTTGACTAGCAATTCTACATCAAATAATTTATCCTAATGAAATAGTAAAGGGAGTATTTAACAATCCATGTATTCATCAAGTTGTGACTGGAGATTATTAAAAAAAGAAAAGAAAGAAAGAGAAAATGTATATAACAACTGAAGACAGACTCAGTGAGTTTTGGTAAATCCAGAGAATAGAATCCTATGAAGCCATGAAGCCAGGTATTTATGACTTTTAATAACAGGAAAATATTCATAATATAGTATTGAGTTAGAAAAACAGGTTTTACATGCAGTATAATCCCAATTTTATAATTAAAAGATCTACATGATATGCCCAGAAAGAGAATGGAAGGAAAATTCTAGATATCCTTGGGTAGTCAAACTATGAATGACTTTGTTTTTGTTTTTTTAGTTAACATACATTATTAGGGACAACATATTGTTACTGTCAATTGGAAAATACAATAAAAGTCTTTAAAATTATCTGTAACTCCATCTCAGGAAATCATGATTTTAATTTAAAGAGCATGTGTTGATGATAAAATGCTTATGCTATAAATGTAATGTGAAAAAAAAGACTTGAAATGTAGTGCATTCAGCATGATAACAATTTTATAATATATAAATATGAATGGAAAAAACACTGAATTTTAACAATGGTTTTCTCCACAGGGCAGATTATAAAGCAAATTTTAGATTTTAAAAATTCCTTCTAGCTGGGTGCGATGACACACACCTGTAATCCCAGCAGCTCAGGAGGCTGAGGCAGAATCATCACAAGTTCAAAGCCAGCCTCAGCAACTCAGTGAGACCCTAAAACAACTTAGATCTGGTCTCTAAATAAAACATAAAAGCGGAGCTGGGGATGTTGGGTTAAGTGCACCTGGGTTCAATCCCTGGTTCCACACACACAAAAATTCCTTCTAGTCCTTCTGTACTTCTTCAATTTCTCTACAATACATATGCATTTGTGTGTGTGTGTGTGTGTGTGTGTGTTACTGAAGACTGTACCTAGGGACATTCTACCACTTTGCTACATCTCTATGTCTCTATCCCTTTTTATTTTTTATTTTGAGATAGGATCTTGCTAAATTATTGAGGCTGGCCTGGAACTTGCGATCCTCCTGCCTCAGCCTCCAGAGTCACTGGATTATAAGCATGCACTACTGTACCTGGCTATAAATATGTATTATTTTCAAACACTGGGCAATTAATATGTGTACATACATTTGTATCATTTATATGAATAAATAATGTAAATTAATATGGCTAATGCCAAGATGAAAATATACATGAAAGATCATGGAAGTACAAAATTTCCCAGTGACACTTACAGATTCTCCTTTTTTCCAAGCTCTTCCTCTAATTCTATCTCTAGCCCTCTTGTCTCTCTTCTTCCCTCCCTTCCTTTACTGTTTTGGTTTTTTTTTTTTTGGTACTAGGGATTGAATCCAGGGGCACTTTACCACTGAGCCACATCCCCAGTCCTTTAAATACATACATATATGTGTGTATATGTATGTATTTAAATTTTGAGACAGGGTCTTGCTAAATTATCTAGGGCCTTGCTAAGTTGCTGAGGCTGTCTTGAATTTGTGATCCTCCTGCCTCAACGTCACAAGTCGCTGGGATTACAGGTGTGCTGCACCACACCCAGTCATTTTTTAAAATTTTATTTTGAGATAGGGTCTTACTAAACTGCCCAGGCTGGTCTCAAACTTGAGATCTTCCTATCTCAGTCTCCCAAGTAGTTGGAATCACAGGCATGAGCTGCCAAACCTGGCAGCTCTCTTATCTTCTTCTACTTGCTACTCAGTTCAGAGATTCCTCTGGCTCATGTCGTTAGGTCCTGTCATGCACTGTTTTTATATCCAACTACTTTGTGAACCTGCTGCTAACATGGATCATTGCTTGTACCTCTTTCTGTTTATCCTTGTACTTTGTAGACAGGTCTACACAAATTATGTGCTCAATAATTGTGAAAAGATTTGTCAGCTGATTTATCTTCATTTTATGCTAGGTAATTTGCCCTGGTCCTCTTGATATTTCTCAATCCAAATAATTCCATAAATAATAAGTTTATTCTCTTAGCTTTTCCCAGATTTATACATACAAGTTTTTTGTACTCTAGTTCATGCTGGAAGATTAAATCTCTTTGCGTCACATATCATCTCATTCTTTAGACTTATTTACACAATGGCTTACATCAGAAACAGGCTTGGAGAAAATAAGCTTGTATCTTTTCATCGGAAAATGATTTATATAGGAAGTCTGTGTTATAGACACAACATACAGTTTAATTATATTTGTGCCCTCAGAAATACCTCTATCTTACTTTTCTTAAATTATTTTTATAAGAGAAGATCATAATATTTATGGGACAGATTCTGAAATTACAATTCAAATCTAAAGGAATGGAAGTGAATGAAAAGTGTGAGTGTGTCTATGAATTTTCCCTTTTATTTCCTTATTTCCTCCTTCCTTTTTTTCTTTCACTACTAAATACCAAAGATCAGTGGTTCTTTGCAGGATGAGAGTGGGACAAGATGCATGTCACAGTCACCTGCAAAGATTTTTCATTGGGTTTTGAGCCTGTGTAGTGACCTAACACTGATGGGCCCAGGGTGAGTTTTCTTGGAATTTGGAATCCTGAACTTAATCACCTCTGCAAAACCAAGTTTTCCAAGTAAGTTGACCTGGACTGGGAAATAGGATATGGGCACATCTTTTGGCTGGGGTGCGGGGGGAGGGGAGGGGATGCAACCAGGAATTCCGCTTTGAGGTGTCTGCAGAAATCTAGTGATAAGGTGAAGTAAGACCAGGGACAGAGTTGGGAGTTAAGCAGACCAGGGATACAAATTTGGGAATCATCAGCATATACAAGAAGCCTAAAGTCATGAAACTGAAAGAAAAGACTAAGAAAAGTGGTGTTTATAGAAAAAAGGTGTGAAAGGATTGACTTCAGAGCTGAGGGGAATGAGGGAGAAGAAAGATGGGCAGGTGACAGGGAGCAGGGAGTGTTTCTGTCTTCAACACCACTTACAGGAAGTTGTGAAATGAGGTTTGACCATTGGATGCTCACAATGTGGTCACTGGTAAAGTTGACAAGGATAGTTCCCAGAAAGTGATGAGGGTAGGAGATTGGCTGGGTTGCCAAGTAAATGAGGGGAGAGAAATTGGAGACTTTGAATGTATACAATTCTTCCTAGATTTGTAGCTGAAGAATAGATACTTTTCTATCCATTTTGTGATAACTGGAAGTTGACCAAAGGGGTCTTTAATAAGAGGGGGTGCAATATACAGCATGATGTATGTTGTAGGGAAGAGAAGGTCCAAATAAGATGAAGGATTGCTGCAAGATGGTTCTAGAACAGGTAAGACAGGGCACCCAGTGAACAGAGAGCTGGCTTTCTCTAGGAGCATCAAACAACCCTCCAGCTAAGGAAGAGAAGGTTGAGATGCAAGCATTTGGCAAGAGAGCTTGCTTCTATTGGTGCAAAAAAGAAATAAATTAATTTTAAAACTTGTGACCAGAGCTGGGGTTGTAGCACAGTGGTAGAGTGCTTGCCTAGCATGTATAAGGCACTGGGTTTGATTCTCAGCACTGCATATAAATAAATAAATAAAATAAAGATTCATTGACAACTACAACACACACACACACACAAACTGTGACCAAATTATCTGGGCTTTAGTCATATCTGTTCTCAGAAATTGTAAATCTAGAGTTGATCACAAGCAATTTTTTTCTTTCTTTTCTTTTTTTTTTTTTTTTTTTTTTTAGGTACCAGGGATTGAACTCAGGGGCACTTAACCGCTGAGTCACATCCCCTTTATTTAGAGACAGGGTCTCACTGAGTTGCTCAGAACCTCACTAGATTGCTGAGGCTGGCTTTGAACTTGCAATCCCCCTGACTCAGCCTCCCAAGCCACTGGGATTACAGTTGTGCACCACCATGCCCGGCAGGAAATTTTCTAAATTATGCACAGCATTTGAAGAATTTAATCCAAGATTTTAAGATTTGTGCTATTTTATTTTAGCTACTTAAATATGGATGTTACCTATTTAAAAATTATTCTTAGATATTTGCGAGAAACTATTTCTTAGATAATTGCAAATGGTGTTTCAAAACTTGTCTTCCCAGGTTACTTTCAGTATTTGGGTAAGTCAAACACATAACTTAAAGAGAAAATAAAAAGCTAGTTGTGAAATAATCTTCAAAATCCCAACTTTAATAGGAAAGGAATAAATATCAAATACTGAAGGGGAAAGAAATGATTATTCTTTTTTTTAAGACAAAATATATTTTTAAAAATATTTATTTATTTAGTTGTACACAATGCCTTTATTTTTACCTGGTGCTGTGGAGCAAACCTGGGCCGCACATGTGCTAGGCGAGTGCTCTACCACTGAGCCACAACCCCAGCCCTAAGACAAATATTTTTAATTAATTAATTAATCTATTTGTTCTGATTTGTTATACATGACAGCAGAATGCATTTCAATTCACAGTACACAAATGGAGCATGATTTTTTCATTTCTCTGGTTGTACACAAAGTAGAGTCACACCATTTGTGTCTTCATACATGTACCTAGGATAATGGTGTCCATCTCATTCCACCATCTTTCCTATCCCATGCTCCCTCCCTTCCCCTTCCTCCCCTTTACCCTAACCAAAGTTCCTCCGTTCCTCTCATGCTCCCCCACCACACACACCCATTAGGGATCAGCATCTACTTATCAGAGAAAATATTTGGCCTTTGTTTTTTTTGGATTGGCTTACTTCACTTAGCATGATATTCTCCACATCCATTCATTTACCTGCAAATGCCATGATTTTATTCTCTTTTAATGCTGAGTAATATTCCATTCTGTATATGTACTGCAGTTCCTTTATCCATTCATCTACTGAAGGGCATCTAGGTTGCTTCCACAATTTAGCTATTGCAAATTGTGCTGCTATGAACATTGATGTGGCTGCATCACTGTAGTATGTTGTTTTTAAGTCCTTTGGGGAAAACCAAGGAGTGGGATAGCTGGGTCAAAGTTTTCTAAGGAAACTCCATACTGCTTTCCAGATTGGTTACACCAATTTGCAGTCCCACCAGCAATGTAAGAGTGTGCCTTTTCTCCCACATCCCCGTCAGCACTTATTGTTGCTTGGATTCTTTTTTTAAAAAAAATGTATTTATTTTGCTTTAGTTGTACACAATGCGTTTATTTTTACATGGTGCTGAGGATCCAACCTGGGCTGCGCACGTGCTAGGTGAGGTTCTTTTTTTTTTTTTTTTTTGGTACCAGGGATTGAACTCAGGGGCACTCGACCACTGGGCCACATCCCCAGCCCTTTTTTGTATTTTTATTAGAGACAGGGTCTCACTGAGTTGCTAAGTGCCTCGCCATTGCTGAGGTTGGCTTTGAACTCTTGATCCTCCTTCCTCAGCCTCCCAAGTGCTGGGATTACAGGAGGGCACCACCGCGCCCAGCTCTGCTTGTGTTCTTGATAACTGCCATTCTGACTGGTGTTTGATTTGCATTTCTCTAATTGCTAGAGATGTTGAACATTTTTTCATATATTTGTTGATTGAATGTATATCTTCTTCTCAGAATTGTCTCTTCAGTTCCTTAGCCCATTTATTGATTGTTGTTTTTTTTTTTTTTTGTTGTTGTTGTTGTTGTTATGTTTTTTGAGTTCTTTATATATCCTGGAGATTAGTGCTCTATCTGAGGTGTATGTGGTAAAAATTTGCTCCCATTTTGTAGGCTCTCTATTCACCTCATTGATTGTTTCTTTTGCTGAGAAGAAGCTTTTCAGTTTAAATCCATCCATTTATTGATTCTTGATTTTATTTCTTGCGCTTTAGGAGTCTGGTTAAGGAAGTCGGGGCCTAATTGGACATGATGAAGATTTGGGCCTACTTTTTTCTTCTGTTAGGTGCAGGGTCTCTAAAACTGCAGGAGCCCTGTTTGGGGAGATGACTTGAATTGCGGTTGACTATGAGCCGTGGAGATTTGGGCATCGTCGCCTTCCGTAGTCTCACGGGACTTGTCCCAGGATCTTGAGTGACTTGGCCGAAATTGCTGATCGGGTCAGCGCCATTTTTGGTGGTGTGTGTGTGTGGCGTGTGTTAGCCGTTGTTAGAACCAGAGAGAAAAGTTATCAGAATAAAAAGCTGTTGGTCTCCAGTTTGCCTCTGAACTTCTTCCCGCGGCTCCGTTGCTCCAAGCGCTTCAGGCGGCAACAGGTGGCGGCCCATACGGGGAACTTCGGAGCGGACAGGTAAGAACTGAAAGGTCTCTAAAGATGGGTTTGAATATAACTGAATCCCAAGTGATAGAGGCTATGCAAAGACTCCTTGATATACCTGACTCTGTTCTCAGTGAGGAGTATATAGAAAAAAGTGAAAGTGATCAAAAAAGCGTAGCTTCCACTGGGCCAACTAAGACCAGTAAAGAGAGTATTAGAAGAGTCCAAAAATGACAAAAATCCAAGCTATTAAAGCTATTCGGGAGTTATTGGTGATAGCTGAAGGATACTTGCTCTTAATGGAACCTGGGCCTCAGGATATTGCTGTCAGTGAAATTAGCAGTGGTGAGGAATCTAGTAAAAGTGATCCTGAGAAAATGAGGAAAAAGAAACTAAAAAAGACCGAGAAAAAGGACCGTCAGGTAGAGGAACCACTTGTGTCCTCTACTCCCCCATGGGTGGAATCCATTACAGAAAATATGAAGGGTATTACTAGGCATTTGCATACCCTAGAAACAGAAATAAAAAATCTTTCTGATCGCTTATGCGCTCTCGAGGACAACTCACAGATACATTGGGAACCGCCAGCATTTGAAAAGAAAAATGGACAGAGTGTCCATCAGTCAGTAGATTTCAAAACAATAAAAAATCTCAAAGAGGCAGTAATGACTTATGGGCCCCAAGCTCCTTTCACGTTGAGTATGCTGGAGTCCCTTAACACCTTTAGCTTAACCCCCTCAGACTGGAAAAGTCTATGTAAAGCAACATTAAGCGGGGGGCAATTCTTGGTTTGGCGATCGCAATTCCAAGAACTTTGTATAGAAACGGCCAAAAGAAACGCGGCTGTAGGGTTTGAAAACTATGATATAGACATGCTCACAGGAGAAGGGCAATTCGCAGACTTACAGGCTCAAACAGATTATGACCCAGATGTATATGCTCAGATAAAAACACAGCTGCCTTAGAGGCATGGAAAACTGTACAAGGACCTGGGGATCTACAAGGTAGCTTGTCAAAAGTGATTCAAGGACCTAATGAGCCGTATGCTGACTTTGCTGATCAACTTTTAAGAACTGCAGGTAGTGTATTTGCAGATGTTGACCAAGCTATGCCATTAGTTGTTCAATTAGCTTATGAAAATGCTAATAAATGGTGCCAAGCAGCCATCAGGCCATGGAGAACTAAAAAGGATCTTTCCGTATATATACAACTATGTAAAGATATAAATGACGCCTTTGTCACAGGAAATGTGATTGCAGCCTCAATGAGAGGTGCTTCCCCTCGAAATTTCACAAAGGCTAAATGTAGACATTATAATCAATCAGGATATTCCAGGCAAAATTATCATAATCAATCAGGCTATTCTAGGCAAAATCCCAAAAGAGAAATAAGACCAAGCTCATACCGTGCCCCAGGCCGCTGCCCCAGGTGTAAAAAGGGAAATCATTGGGCCAACAAATGCCATTCAAAATTTGACATCCATGGAAATCCTTTGTTCAGGAATTCAAAAAACGGGGCACGGGGCCCAATACCCCGGGGCCCACAAATGTACGGGGCATTGCAGGAGGAGTATCCTCAAGCATCCACTCAGATGCTTCCCCGACACAATCCCTACTACCCATCCACTCCCTCGCCAGAGGAACAAGAGGAAATGCAGGATTAGACCTCTGTTCCACCGCCCGAATAATGTTAACACCTGAAATGGGGGTTCAACTGATTCCCACAGGAGTCAGGGGACCTCTTCCCTCAGGGACTGTAGGACTTATTATCGGGCGTAGTCCTAAAAGCTTATTAGGTTTGCAAGTGACCCCAGGTGTAATAAACTCAGACTACAAAGGGGAAATAAAAATAATGCTTAGCACACCCCAAAGTATAAGTTCTGTTAATCAAGGAGATAGAATTGTTCAGTTGCTTCTCCTTCCCAATTTACATAATTCATTTAAAATGGGTATGCCTCAAGAAGGGAACAATAGAGGATTTTGTTCCACTGACTCAAGACCCATGGCTTGCTGGGTTCGAGACTGTTCAAGGAGGCCTATGTGTAAAATAAAAATCCAAGGAATAGAAATGGAGGGATTAATAGATACTGGAGCTGACTCTTCCATTATTAATTTATGCCAATGGCCCAAGCACTGGCCTCTGCAAAAAGCTTCAACCAGTTTAAGAGGCTTGGGATATAATAACCTCCCAGATAAAAGTGCAGTAATTTTAAAATGGGAGGATGATGAAGGCCATAAAGGAACATTTCAGCCTTATGTTTTACCTAATGTACCAGTTACTTTATGGGGAAGAGATATTTTGCAACAAATGGGAGTACACCTTGCAACCAAGCCTGCAGATGTTAAATGTTAAATGTGAAAACCTACAGGGTAATCTTAACCATAAAAGAACTCATTATCAAAAAGTACAGAGTAATCTTAACCCTAAAAGTAATCATTATCATAAAGGAAAAAGATATTTTTTTTCGGGGCCACTGAGAAAATAATTTTGAAAATACCATGGCTTTCTGATAAGCCAGTGTGGGTCCCTCAGTGGCCCCTATCTAAAGAGAAATAACAAGCGGCCCACCTACTAGTTCAGGAACAATTAGAAGCAGGTCATATAGAACCTTCCACCTCTCCCTGGAATTCCCCCATATTTGTGATCAAGAAAAAGTCAGGAAAATGGCGATTGTTACATGATCTTAGACAAATTAATAAAACCATGCAAGTTATGGGCCCTACTCAACCTGGACTTCCTAGTCCCGTATGTATTCCAAAAAATTTCCATCTTATTACTCTTGATATAAAGGATTGCTTCTTTTCTATTCCCCTACATCCTCTGGATGCCCCCAGGTTTGCTTTTTCACTTCCTTCTATTAACAACAATGGCCCTGATCAGAGATATCAATGGAAGGTTTTACCACAGGGAATGGCTAATAGCCCCACCATATGCCAAATATATGTGGACAAGGCTATCCAACCCATTAAAAATAAATATCCAAACCTCATGTGTCTACATTACATGGATGATATTTTATTGGCCCACCCTAATCAAAAAATCTTATTTAATATATTCAGTGACGTGGTAGAAAATTTAAAAAAATATGGATTATATATAGCAGAAGAAAAAGTTCAAACCAGATCTCCCATATTATATTTAGGATTTAAAATCATGGATACTTTTGTTAGACCCCAAAAAATTCTAATAAATAAAGAACTTTTGACCACCCTCAATGATTTCCAAAAACTACTGGGAGACATTAATTGGCTTCGCCCTACACTAAATCTCACTACTGGCCAACTAAAACCTTTATTTGACATCCTTCGCGGAGACCCTGATCCATCTTCACCACGAACATTGACTCCTGATGCTAGGAAAGCTTTAAAGTTAGTAGAAAAAGCCATCGAAGGAGCTCATTGTGATAGATTTGATTTAAATCAACCGCTGATGTTGATTATTATTTCTTCACAATATACACCCACAGGAGTATTTTGGCAACAAGGGCCTTTATTATGGATACATTTGCCCGTCTCTCCTAAAAGTATAATTGAATCTTATACCTCCATGGTGGCTAAACTTATTCTTCAAGGACTTAAGACTTCTACTAAAATATTTGGCATTCACCCTGCTACTATTATTACTCCCTATTCATCATCACAGATTGAATATTTATGCTTCAATGATAATGATTGGGCTATAGCTAACTGCTCTACTTCTGCAAATTTTGATAATCATCTTCCTAAGTCCCCTATATTATCTTTTTGTATTAATCATCCTATTATATTTCCACGGGTAATAAAAAATCAACCTATTCCTAAGGCATTTAATGTATTTACAGATGGGTCCTCAAATGGTACTGCTACAGTAGTCACTAAAAAAGAAAATATGACTTACATAACTGCACACAAATCAGCTCAACTAGTGGAATTGGAAGCTGTGGTAAGAGCTCTGGAAAATTTTAGGGACCAGCCCGTAAACATTTTTTCAGATAGCCACTATATTGTACAAGCCGTCCCAAAATTAGAGTTAGCAGGACCAATAGCACCTCATACTCCAGCCTTTAAATTGTTTTATCAAATACAAAAACTTTTGTGGGCAAGAAAAGAACCTCTATTTGTAGGCCATATTAGAGCACATACTAATTTGCCTGGTCCCCTCCATGAAGGTAATCAAAAGGCTGATGAACTTACAAAAACAATATTTATACTTTCAGTGCTACAACAAGCTACTTTATTTCACTCCCAGTTTCATGTCAACAGCACCACCTTGCAACGTAGGTTTAAAATCACAAAGGAGCAAGCCAGAACAATTGTAAAAGATTGTAAATCTTGTATGACACATTTGCCCAATCCTCATTTCGGAGTTAACCCTAGAGGATTAATGCCCAATCATTTGTGGCAGATGGATGTTACTCATGAGCCAAGTTTTGGAAAATTGCGATTTATTCATGTGACCATAGATACATGCTCAGGCAGGATTTTTGCTTCCTTACATTCTGGAGAAAAAGTTAAAGATGTTACATCTCCTTGTTTGCAAGCTTTTGCTGCATTGGGCATCCCCAAAATGCTTAAAACAGATAATGGCCCCGCATATACGTCCTCATCTTTCAAACAGTTTTGCGCAAAATTCAATATATCCCATAAAACAGGCATCCCATACAATCCTCAGGGTCAGGGCATTATTGAAAGAGCAAACTGCACACTGAAAATTATGTTATTAAAACAAAAAGAAGGAAATTGGAAAAGTCCTAAGGACAGATTGGCAGTTGCCCTGTTTACCTTAAATTTTTTAACTTTAGACTCTAATGGTTATTCTGCTGGAGACAGACATTGGAATCCACACCAACAACATAAACCTTTGGTTTACTGGAAGGATGTTCTTTCAGGTACATGGAAGGGTCCAGATCCAGTATTAATTTGGGGAAGAGGATCTGTTTGTGTTTTTCCAAAAGACGAATCCTCTCCAATATGGATACCATCTAGATTAATAAAACAGGTACCACATCAAAATGATCAAGATGAAGTTATTGAAGAATCAAGATTAATAAAAAAGGTACAAAATCAAGAGGACAAAGATGAAGGTATAGAATGATTCCCTCAAAAGAGTCCTCAAAATATTTCACAACTTAAGTGTCATTCCTCCCGGCCGGGACGAGGAGATCTCTCTTTAGTGTGCACACAATTGTATTTTTTTTTTTCTTTTTATACATGTCTTTATGTCTGTACATTTGTCTACATTTCATGTTAATGTGACGTCACAAATATATGTTTGTATGTTTGTGCATCTGTCCAGTGTGACGTCACAAATAACAAGCGCTTATGAAAAAAAATGTATGTATATATATATATATATATATATATATATATACATATGGATCCAAATAACTTTAATTCATTCTAGGTTAAGAGTATTCAATTAAGAGTAAATAATTTTATAAATGAAGGTATTTTCAATTTTGATTTATAGGTGTCCCTGGGACTTCTCTTTAGCAAACAATATGACTAGTGCTATATAACCTGATATTTTGGTGTTTTGACATAAGATTGTTTATTTGTTATTAACTTCATTTGTTTAATAGCTCATTATTTTCAATTATCTCAACAGGTAAAAGATTGCTCTGTATACACAGACTCAAGGGTTCCAGCTAACAAATTATTTCTCTAAAGTGCCTTTACCTTTTCTTTAATCTATCTTTAATGCAGTAATTACCCTCAGTCTTTCTTTGTTTTGTTCTAAATATGATATTTTTCCAACTTATGTTTGTAGAAGCTCAACCAGTGATGTGTGTGAACAAAAATCAACTTTAATTTTCTAATCTAATTATTCTATTTTGTAGTTTGACAACTCGCCTCTTGACTCAGTGCTGCAATAGCACTGCCTTTCCTTTAATAATTGATGCTTGAGTTTCTAGGTAGCGGGCCCTGAAGATTTGCCGGTGGCATTGTCTAAACATAAAAAAGACGTCTGCTGCTACAGCTGCAGGGATCGCGGCCGCCGCAAGCATCCCTGCTACTCAAGCATCAAACAACCTCACCAACAGTGTGGCCTCTGCTCTACATGCATGGGGCCTCCTACATCAACATGTTATAACAAATGGACATTTTGATCTTTCATTGTTTGGGACTTTACGGGACAATGCCTTGCGGGTATTTGTCTAGAGAATTCAGTGTGTTACTTGATGGAACTTAGGGCAGCTGATTTGTTTAAACAATTTGATATGCTATGCAATTTGGCTCATCACCAAAAGGCTTGTCGCCTTAAAGCCGCAACATCTCCTCACAATTGGACGGCTGTTAGTCATCATACACAGTCGATCCTAAAGGGCTCCATTGGATGGCTGGTTAGCCAATGACGGGTAAGATCCCCAGAGGGGGACAACCTAAGACAGGCACAGTCGCACGGGACAGTCTCATGTGGCCGACATATCAACCTAAGACAGGAGTCAAGGGCACAGCCTTGATTATCCGATGACGGGTAAGAATGTTGGTTGCACATAGACGTCCTAGAGCATTACCTCTTTTAAAACAAAAAGGGGGAAATGCAGGAGCCCTGTTTGGGGAGATGACTTGAATTGCGGTTGACTATGAGCCGTGGAGATTTGGGCATTGTCGCCTTCCGTAGTCTCACGGGACTTGTCCCAGGATCTCGAGTGACTTGGCCGAAATTGCTGATCGGGTCAGCGCCATTTTTGGTGGTGTGTGTGTGTGTGGCGTATGTTAGTCGTTGTTAGAACCAGAGAGAAAAGTTATCAGAATAAAAAGCTGTTTGTCTCCAGTTTGCCTCTGAACTTCTTCCCGCGGCTCCGTTGCTCCAAGCGCTTCAGGCGGCAACATAAAACCTAGGTCCTTGATCCACTTTGAGTTGAGTTTTGTGCAGGCCAGCCGCTCTGCTCCTTCTGCATTGCGGGTGGGCCAGGGTCCTCAAATTGAGGTTTCTTTGTCCAGTCTCTCAGTACTTTGTTTTCCTTCGCTGCCATTCTGGGGAGGGAATACAAGGTGTGGTGCACGCTAGGCAAGTGCTCTGCCACTGGACTAATTCTCCAGCCCTGTCAATATATATACTTTCAAAAATTGGATTTTCTTACCCTGTTTGTTTTTATTAAAATGGTGCTGAATTTAGAGATTAGTTTTTTCATGGATATTTTCTATTGCAGTACTGTTGAATATGGCTTTCTGTCATGATGGACTATTCTATACCCAGGCTATTCAATACAGTAGCACCAGTCACATGTGGCTACTGAGCCATTGAAATAGGACCAGTGCACTTGAGGGACTGTGTTTTTACATTGAATTAATTTCAGCCTAAATAGCTGGAGGTGCCTTGTGGCTATGATCTTGGATAGCACAGGCCAACATTGCTGTGAATCTCCTTTTGTCCTAGACTTTTTGAAATTTTTGTGACAGTTTTCCTCCAGGCTTCATTGTTTCTTACGAAGGTGGATTTTGGAATAAGGACTCATCATTTTTGAAATATAAAATGTTGCTTTTTTTTTTTTACATGAAGATAAGTAGAAAGGGGAACATAAATAGATATAACTCATTATTCTACCAGTCACAAATCATTTGTAAACTTTTTGGTGTTTTCTTTTCCTATGCATATGTGTTGGTAAAAGATGGCACCCAGGGTGCTGCTTCTCTTCCGGGAGAAAATTGGGGGCTTGAAAATGGCAGGCTTGAAAATTGGCGGGCTCAGAAACCAGTGGGCTCCCCGCTAGTGACGTTTGTGCTCCCCACTAGTTAAGGGTGGTGGGAGTTGGCATGACCAATCCCTGAGAGCCTCACTATCCTTCCTACCTGATAATGTAACCTAGCCCTAGTGAGAGAAGAACACCCTAGTTCTCCCCACTGAATACTTCTCCACCCACTCCCCGTACTGTACCCCTTAAAAACCCCGACATTTCTTTCACAAATTGCTATAGCCACCTCGCCGCTGTAGACAGCCGGTTGCCTCGCCAAATAAAATCTCGAAGGGTCATTGGTTCCCTGCTGCATTTTTGGATAGTGCTCGAGCTTTCAATATGTATTACAAAACCAAAAATATACTGAAAGAGTTTTTTATATCCATTGTTTTCACCAAACTTTAGATTATAAATATTTCCACATCATTAAAATTTTCCCGATGAACAAAAGAAGAAAGAAACCATCCTGTAGGAATAGTGGAGAGTCACCAAGCACATTAGCTAGAGTCTCACAGCGCCTTTGCAATGAAAATATCCTGAGAGTTGTTGACCCAGGGTGTTAATCCCTCTGCCTCTGAGAGGGTATACAGGAGCTCATAATTCTTACTCTTGGCTTGCATTCCTCTTTGACTGTGACAATGTCACCACATTCCTTAGAGACATCATTTAAGAAATGAACAGGTTCAACTCAGGAGACTGAGGGAGGAGAATTGCAAATTTGAGGGCAGCCTCAGTAACTTAGCAAGGCCCTTCATAGCCAGCTTGCAGGTCTGCCCCAAGATCTGGTGGTTGTACTGGATCTAAACCCTTTCTACACATGGTGCTATAGTGGTGGGTCTCAGCTGGAGGTGATTTTGACCCCAGAGGATATTGGCAAGGTATGAAAGCATTCCTGGTTGTGGCAAAAGCAGAGTAGGTTTGCTAGTGGCTTCTAATAGGTAGGGCCCAAGATCCTATGAAGCCCTTTCCCCAGAGAATTTTCCAACCCAAATAGGAATAGCACCATAACTGAGAAAGGCTTTTGTGGAGTGTGCTGATTATCTTTTTAAAAGAAAGACAGGAATCTGTGTTAAAGAGAAAGAGCCCTTCTAAGACTCAATTTCAACAGGGGTGAAGTTGTGAGGATGTTATTTGTAAATCTATTGATTATTTTGTTTATGTTTCATAAGTCTGATCGGTGTAGTTATGAATTTACTTTTAAATTTAAATTCATTTTTATTTAATTTTAATTATTTGTGGTGCTAAAAATTGGTTATCACTTAGCTACACTCCCAACTGTTTTTTATTTATTTATTTATTTATTTTTGGTTACTGGAGATTGAACTCTGGACCACTTACTTATATCCCCAGTACTATTTTTGAATTTTATTTAGAGATAGTGTCTCACTGAGTTGCTTAGCACCTCGCTTTTGATGAGGCTGGCTTTAAACTCATGATCCTCTTGCCTCAGTCTCCTGAGCCACTGGGATTACAGACATGTGCCACTGCACTTGGCCCCCAACAATCTCATTGTTTGTGCTTGGACAGTCGTGGAGCACATTGACTAGAATAACAGCTGTCTGGTTGTCCTCCCAGGCACTCATAAAGGTCCCCTGAAGCCACATGAATACCCCCAGTTGGAGGTAGGTCTGTCTTACCACTGAGTCTGGATCAGAATCTCTTTCAATGTTGTCATTTCACATCAGGGGCAAAAAGCTTAGAAATGAGACTGCTTTTTTTTTCTCAACAAAGCATTGTTCTGAAATTTGCAGTTAGGATCTTGGGGAGTTCAAGGACATCACATAAAATATTCATTTGATTTGTTCTTTCAACATGTACTTGAAAGTCAGCTAGTGTGGGCACATGGGTAGGAGGTGCTTAGGATCTGAGATGGAGAGGCTTAATGGCAGAGGTCAGATATAAACCCTTCGGTCAGTCCTTTTGTGTGTGTGAAGTGCCCAGTGACTGAATGCTCTCAGAGTAGAGGAGAGAAAGTGAAGTATTGTCTCCTTGTACCTGTGAAGACCAGCAGAGGCTCAGGGGTGGGAGATGGTGATTGAGCTGAGCCTTGAAGGACAGGGTAAATTTTGTGTCACAAAAAAATGTCTGTGGGCCAGGCGCGGTGGCGCACGCCTGTAATCCCAGCACTTTGGGAGGCTGAGGCAGGAGGATCGCAAGTTCAAAGCCAGCCTCAGCAATGGCGAGGCACTTAGCAACTCAGTGAGACCCTGTCTCTAATAAAAATACAAAAAGGGCTAGGGATGTGACCCAGTGGTCGAGTGCCCCTGAGTTCAATCCCCGGCACCATACACAAAAAAAATGTCTGGCACCACAAAAAAAAAAAAAAAAAAAAAAATGTCTGTGGCCAGTCGTGGTGGTTCACACCTGTGAACCCTGAGGCTCCAAGGGTGAGGCAGGAGGATCATGAATTCAAAGTCAGCCTGAGCAATTTATGGATGTCCTATCTTAACAAAAGGCTGGGGATGTTTCTCAGTGGTAAGTGCCCCTGGGTTCAATCCCCAGTACCAAACAAGCAAACACACAAAAAAGATCTCCACGGAGGCTTTGGGATCTAGGGCAAGCACAAACCTGGCTAAGGAGCAGGAAAGTTAAAGGAGCTCACAGTCCAGATTAGCTTGGGCTGAAAGCATGTTTTGGGTATCAGAGGAGAAGGAGATCCTGAAAAATTATGTAGGACCAAATTAAAAATACTGTGTCTCCAGGTTATACTGAAGCCAGAATTAGACAGGCAGTCAGTATAGATAGGTAAATCGAGTCAGGTCGGGACAAGTAAGCCAATTTTGAGTGAGTCCGGGAAGTTGGAGACTGTCCCCTGAAGGATTGAAATGTTAATTCCTTCAGAGCCCTTCCTCCACCCTCATCAAGAACCTGCCCCTGCCCCAACCTGTTGCCAAGGTAACCTGTCCCAGGAAGTGCCCCTCCCTACAGGGAGCTACACATGTGTCCTGGGATGCACCATCCTGCCCTTCCCCCTTCAGCCCCTCTGCTTCTCACCTTTTGGCCATCCAACCCAGCATTCCTGAGCCTGGCCACAAACACAGGAAGGAGAGAGATAAGGGGAATAGAGCAGGAGAACAAAGGAAGCCTGGGACATATAAAAGGGCAGAACTGCCTCGCTTTTTGGGATACCAGGATACCAGAAATGGCTCCCTTCTCCCTCCTAGGTGAAGTCTATGTTACCCCTTTTAAATAAACCCTGCTTTATATGCTTGCCTTGGCGTGCTTCTCTGATGTTCAAATTACAACATTTGCGGGAGGAGAACTCGACACCGGCAACCGGCGGTATCAGTATGGGGAGATTGGGGTCTTTCTGTTTTTTAGGAAGCTGAAGAGCTATACTTTAAAAAAAGTTTTTTGAGCTATAAGTGTCATATGATAGATGACAGATATCTAGAATGTATAATTTGATCATATTGACTCACATACATACAAATATACATACAGTTGGTACTGCAATCAGGAAAATCCATTGCACCTCCTATTCCAGGAATCACTCAGTTGCTCTCTGTTCCTGTGGATTAGTTTGCATTTTATAAAACATCATATTAGTTTAATCATGTGACATACAGTCTTTGGTTTTTTTTTTGTTTGTTTGTTTGTTTTGGAGTGACTGCTGTTGCTTGGCAACTTTGAGGTTCACCAAATCTGACGCATGTCTCAATAGCTCGTTCCTTTCCATTGTTGAGTAGTATCCTGTTGCATGGCTGTACCACCGTTTGTTTATCCATTCAAATGTTGATGCTGGGGAACAATTAAATACTTCTGCACTCATGAATGACAAGGTCCAAACCAGTTTTTAAGAACATGATCTCATGATTTGAGGCAGGATGCAGAAGAGGTCTAGGAGTCCAAAGGCAGAAAACTATAGGGGAGATTCTCAGCCTTTTTTTTTTTTTTTTTTTTTTGGTAGTTGCTAATGGACAGAATGCCTTTATTTGTTTATTTCTTTCATGTGTGGCTGAGGATCAAACCCAGTGCCTCACACATGCTAGGCAAGCACTCTACCACTGAGCTACAGCCCCAATCCGATGCTCAGCCTTTTTGATGCGAGACCAGAAGATCCTGAAATCCCCAATTCCTGGATGATGGTCAGAATGGATAGGGCAGCTGTGGTAAGCAAGGAGATTGAGTCGTGCTTCTGGAAGAAATGAAGGCTATGGCTTCAAGGGCTTCTCTCAGAATTCTTGCAATAATGATTGAGTTCTGTGGAAATATTTGAGTCTGAATCCTGATATAAAAGTGGAAATTGTGAAATTTATCAGTTAAGTTCAGGGACAGGCAAAGGTTGGTGCAATCCTAAGGAGGCTGTGGCTGATTGAGCAGAAGGGAATGGTGTCCAGGGCTGTGGGAGCAGACTGGTGTCTGAGATGCTGCTGAGATTCACAGCAGTGGCAGTGGAAGGTCTGCTTAGCTTAGCAGGGGTCGACATGTACCTTGGCCAGGAAGGAAGTGCACTGGGTCAAAGTCACAACGTTGTGCAGTAGGACAATGGTCATTCCCCAAAATGATACTCTTAGCATAGGAATGGGACACTTCTGCCAGATGCATAAAGGCTACCAACTGTAGTCACTTCTCATTTTAGTGTCTTTTTATAAGAATATAACCCATTTCCTAGAGTTATGACTACTTTTGGAAATAGTTATCAACAAACACAATGTTTAAACTTGCTGTTCTCTTTTCATTCTGAATATGACATAAGTCCTTTGAGTTCAGAAAATTTGAGTCTTTTCACCATTCTATTTTGGGAGAAAAATTAGCCTCTCCAAGACCCCCTGACTAATATAAGAATGGTATGAAGAGAATTCTAGGTGAAGAGGATGTCAGGGTGAGGCAAGGATTTTAAGATTCAGGCTGAAAATGGGGTTTGCATACATTTACCACAAGAAGCAAAACTGATCTAGATTGCTTATAATTCAATGATTTAGGCAGGTAAAATTCAAAAATTTTCATTTGGTAAAATAAAAAACCAATTATTTTAATATGAATGTGATGTGATCTTTATTTTATTTTTTGTGGTACTGAGATTCAAACCCAGGATCCTGCACATAGTAGGTAAGCCCTAGCATGTGAGCTACATCCTCAGCTGTTTGTAAAAATCTTTGAGACAGGGTTTGGTTAAGTTTGCTTAGGGTGCCCTGAACTTGTGATGCCTGGCCTTAGCCTCCCAAGTAGCTGGGATCGCAGGTGTGTGCCACTGTACCTACAGCATGTGACATTCAAAACCCAGACATATGACAGACTTTTTCATGAGTTTTAATTTAAGAAACTAATTTCATATGTCTTTCTCTTGGAAGAAGCCAGAGAACCCTTGCTGTCCCTGCCAACTCATGCACAAAGTGTTCATTTTGGTGCTTCCTCCATCATAGACTTTGCCTGTCTTACGTGTTCCAGGGTGGAGTTAACCCTATGTACCATGGGATCCAGGACTACGACCAAGACCATGCCCGAGTGCACCTTGTGATGGAGAAGGGAGACACTGTTTTCTTTGCTCATCCATGGATCTGGTTCAAACCAGATGCAAGGATTCTGAAAGTATGCATCCATGTTGCTCCAGTTTTGAAAGCTGAATGGGTTCAAAACAGAAAATCATAGGTATATTAACATGTAAAAGATTTATGACTTTTTACTAAACAGGACCTTTTTTTTTTTTTCCAATTTACTTAGCACAAAGTATATTTGTCTTCCTTGTGTGTGTTTTTTTTTTTTTTTTCTTTACTCAGTTAGAAGTCAGGTTCCCTCAGGATCCTAAACCTGTTACTCATGAATCTTGGTCATTTGTGGAATTGCTTCAGAGCAGTAAGTTACCTTGTAGTGCACAGCTTCTGCTTTCTGAGGCAAAAGCAATTATTGAAATACTGAAATAGCATGTTGACTTTGAAATTTTTCCTTATTTTTAATGACTAATGTTTTAAGAAATATTTACCACTGTTACATGGATGTTAAAGTACCCTTTTTTCTTTCTTTCTTTCCTTCTTCCTTTTTTTTTTTTTTTTTTTTTTTTTTTTTTTTTTTGCCTTGTTCCTTGATATGGCTCTGTCTGACACTAGGCCTGAGCAGAAAATGGAGTTTGGCTCTGCAGTTTGAAATTTAGGACAAATAGAATTTTCTTCTGACAGGTGTGATCCCCTTAAGATAACTAACTCATGACAATGAAGGTGAGTTTTAGTTATTGTTTTTCAGCTTAGATCTGTTTATACCTTTTTCTAGAACAGGGAGAACTAAGTAACCTCAGCCTTATCCTCAGCAGGAAACAAGCTGGGTAATAACGTCCATGTGTTGACCTCTAGCTAATTTTTTTTTTTTTTTTTTTTTTGTAATTTCTTATTTAGCCTTTAGGTGGGAGGGCAGGAGGGAGAGGCTGACCTACAAAGAGATTTAGGATGCCATGGAGTGGCCTGGCAATTTATAAGTCTAATCCTAGTTGTAAGACTTGACTCTCTGAAAGGAGAACTCTTTGCTTAGTTGTTGGCATTAATGGGATGCTTTTCTCCATTATCAGTTGTTCAGTCTGCACAGACAATTTCCTGCCATTTCTCTAATGCCAATTGCCACTACATTGACATGAATGGCACCTGTCAAGAAAATATTGAGAAAGAAATTATAGAGAGAGCTGATAAATTCTGTGGTGCTGAAAGTAACATAGACTTGAAAGTACACTTGCATGAAATAACCAAGCAAAGGTTTCTGAGGTTTCTTATCTTCACATGCTTAATTCATCCCTACTTTAATTTGAAATGAAGGACATGGAGCCTTCTGAAGAGATAGGAGCAAATATAAAGGTTTGGGACTTCAATCAGGTCTCCTTTCTTGATAAAGAATATTACCATTAAGCAATTTAGTAAGACTCCAGAGAGCAATTCTGGAGCCAGTGTTGCTTTTGGTAAATTTGCATCTGGAGTTTTATGGGAGACATAATGTGTGGAGCACAGATGAAAGATCAGTAATGCTTACTAATGAGGAGCTTTAGCCAATGTTTCATATGCTTTCCTAATCAATATACCATCTGTTGTATTTATTTATTTATTTAGGGCACTAGGGATTGAACTCGGGGGCCCTATTTTGTATTTTACTTGGAGGCAAGGTCTCACTGAGTTGCTCAGTGCCTCACTTTTGCTGAGGCTGGCTTTGAACTTGCAGACCTCTTGCCTCAGCCTCCAGAGCTGCTGGGATTTCAGATGTGTTCCATCGTGCCCAGCTAAGTATTTGTTTTTAAGTAGTGACATTCAATGCCTCTGATGAGCAATAGACAAATTATTAATCAAGGCAATTAAATAAACATCTTCATTTTGTAGGATACACACATTTTAGCCTCTGATCCACGAAGCTATTCCTATTTTACTTGTATGAGATAATGATAGTACAGGTATGTCTCTTCCCCCAAGAGACTGAGTGTGATAACTCTGGGCCATCCACAATACCCAAGTTGCATGTCCTACTGGGAACCATCGGAACCCTCTGGATAAACAGGAAATATCTGATGGTTGATGGTCATAGTGCACTACGGCATTGTCACCAAATTATATAAAGACTCCATCAAATAAGTGATAACAAGTTTACAAAGAACAACATTCTGTAAGCAACTCCATGCTAAAGAAACAATGAAAAAATGAGGGGAAAAAAGAGGACACATGCAATGCCAATCATCTGTAGATTTTACAAGATATTACAAAGAGATCTTACAAAAAGAACTTTTAATCCTGTAGGAAAATTTAAAATTGTGCTAGACTGTATCAGACTTTTGTAGAGTCATTTATTCCACACACGTAAAAATAAAAAGGACCAGCCAAACTAATATTTTGGACTGGATTCGCACCAAATTAAGTCTCTTTTGAAAAGCACAAACGATTTTTAGGGATAAGCATTTGAATTTTACTGGTTTAGCAGTGGCAAGAACAATCACGTGGCTGTGGATAGACTGAAGCTAAGAAGCAACATGTACACTTCGAAAAATGAGAAATTATATCCCATCTATGTGTGATATATCACAGTGCATAAATGCGTTCTACTTTCATGTATGACTAATTTAAACAAATTAAAAAATTAAACAAAAAAGAGTGTTGCTCAGGTGAAGCAGGGAGGGTCCTTGTAGATTAGAAACAAGCCGCGTGAGAAGGAGGCGCGCTGGCGACAGGGACCCCGCGCTGAACTGATGGCCCGGGGCATCTCTGGCATCTCCAGCTGGCCCGGCCAGGAGGCGGAGCTCCGGGAGTAGCGCGGGGGCGCCACCTGTTCCCCTCTCTCCGGGGGCGGGGCGGTCCAGGAATAAAGAAGGGCGGTGACCCTGCTCTTCAGTTTCCTCGCCACTGCCATGGAGAAGCCACGCGCCGCTGCTCGCCTGCGGGTGATTCTGGGGCACCTTGGCGGTTCCTCGGTTCCGGCCGTGGTATCCTTTGGGGTGAGGTCGATTCCGGCCAGTTGGGGCACAGCAGTCTCGCCCTTGGTAGTTGATGCGGGCCGCTGTGGTGTCCTCCCGGTCGCTGGACAGCCCCTTAGCTTGCCCTGCGCGGGCTCCGCGCCACTATCCCAGCAAAAGTTACATCTCAAACGGGCGCCCGGGAGCAGGGTGGAGGTTGGATCTCCAGGCGCTGGCGGCCCCCCACGACCCAAAGGCCTCTTTCCCGACCATTGGGCATGTCCTGGTCTCAGTGGCTGCTATCGCGTTACTCCACTTTTCTGGGCCTTCTTAGGACTCTCGGTTTCTTGTTTCATGAAGAGTGAGGGGAGGGCTGGGGAGGCCTTGCCAGAGTCAGCTACCTCGTTATTTTTTTGCACGCGGTGTGCAGGACCTCTGCGAATGCTTGGAGAACAAGAAATGCCCGAGGACAGTCACACTAAACAGGAGCACAGAGCTGCTTGGGAGGGACCTAGGGAACAGGCAGCTGTTCCCATCTCAAGAAGGGATGCCAGTCCCCTGAAGGGGGTGGGGGAAGCTGGACACACTGGCGCTGCTCAAGGGCAACCCCCGAAGGTGGAACCTTCTCCCAGCCTGTGCTTGGGAGCTTCCCAGGGGAGAGTCCTACACTGGTATCTGGGAAAAGGACTTAGAATCTGTGCACCTACGTCCTCCTTGAGTCTTCAGAAGTGAATCCCAGAAGGAATGTGTTCCAGGCTTGTAAGGGAGGAGCAGACCCAGAAATAGGATACTGTGAATAGGACCTGCGAATCAAATCGGTTTCTTGAACTGCTTTTGCCTGCTCATTCAGGGCACCCTTTTGGAAGGAAACTGCCTGGAGTTTTTCCTTAGGTCAATAGCCTCTCTTCTGCTTTTTGTTAACATCCTGACATCTCTCCTAAGGTTGATTGTAATACCTGTTTCTCAGACTTTCACTGTTGCTCTTCCCACTGGGTTTCCTAGCAGCAATGTGGGAGAACATAACAAGTTTAAACTTTGTCCATAGAATGATAAAGAGACCCCAGGTAAGGATGTCAGCTCGTTTTACGAGTGAGCAACAAAGACTAGGAGAGATTAAAAATCTGGACCAAGGTCATTTAACTAAACCAGTGTTTGTCATAGTGTGGTCCATGGACCAGTAGCATCTGCATCCCCTGAGAACTTGTCAGAAGAACTTGCTAGAAAAGCACTTCTGCTGTGCAGGTGTAGCTCAGTGGGTTTAGCTCAGTGGTAGAGGGCTTGCCTAGTACTGCAGGGCCCTGGGTTTCATCCCAAGAGGGCGGGGAATGCAAATTCTATGGCTCAACTCAGCTCTAAAGACCACTGAATCAGAATCTAGGGTGGATCCCTTAGGTCTTATTTATCTTGGCACTTGTGATGCAAGCTAAATATGAAGTCACCAATGTTATAAGGAGCCGCTTCAGAAAACACTCTAAAGTCCGAATTTAAAACAAATTAGGCAATTTATTACCTGGCCAGGGGCTTCACCCACCCTTAGAGACTGGGGCTCTGTGGGAGAACAGCAGCCCTTCTTGATCTGTCCTGAGAATTTAAGGAGGAAAATTACAACTCAGGGGCTTTCCTCAGCATCATGCAAGCAAGCCAATCAGCATTTGGCGAAACCTGTAAGCCCTAAGCAGGACTGGAATTTTCCAGTTAGCAAGCAAGCAGTTACAGAAGCTAAAACAAGCTGTTAGCACAGTGACTCAGTTGACTGCAGCTTCAGGTTATCAAGACCACCATATCCTGAGTTAGGTACATTTTATGGGGTACAAAGTACACAAAAACAATTCTTTCTTTGGATTTAGTAGAAAACAGCTTTCATTTGTTTAAAACACCTCAGAAGTCGGCCATGCAGCAATCTAAGATACCACAGCAATAGCTTCACACAACCAGTATTAATAACTCACTTAATGCTTACTTTATACTATAGTTAACACACACATTTACTTAATATTTTGCTATTAATATCTTTAAACCTTTTGTCCTTATCTTATGCAGCTGTATCTATAATCTATAACTTGCATTCTTACTGATTTTACTGATTAGTTCGCACCACAACCAACAATACACTGGGATATTTAGGAATTTAATTAGAGTTTCTTTGTTCAGTCTCCCAATGCTTTGTTTTCCCTCCCTGAATTCAGAAATTAGTTTTTCATGGCTATTTTCTATAGGAGCACTATTGAACATGGATTTCTGCAACGATGGAATATTCTATAATTGGACGTGTGGCTATTGATCTATTGAAATGGGACCAGTGTAGTTCGGGGACAACATTTGGCACTGAATTAATTCCAGTTTAAATAGCCAGAGGAGCCTGGTGGCTATAATCTTGGATAGCATTTGCCGAGATACACAGTGAATTTCCTTTAGTCTTAGACATCTGGAAGTTTTGTGACAGTTTTTCTCCAGCCTTCATTGTTTCTTAGGAAGGTGGATTTTG
>CM046669.1:74581829-74600117 GCA_025594165.1 Tamias sibiricus
CAATTCCAGAAGTGGAATTGCTGGATCATATGGGAGTTCTTTTTTTTTTTTTTTTTTTTTGGGGGGGGGGGGGCGTGTTGAATTCAGGGACACTAAACCACTGAGCCACATCCCCAGCCCTTTTTCTGTATTTCATTTAGAGATAGGGTCTCACTGAGTTGCTTAGGGTCTCACTAAGTTGCTGAGGCTGGCTTATATCTCACAAGCCTCTGGGATTACAGGTGTGGGCCACTGCATTCTGTTCTTATGGGATTTCTATTTTTAATTTGTGAGGAATCGCCTTGCTGTTTTGTCTAGTGCCTACTACATTTTACATTCCCACCTATTGGTGAAGCAGGCTTCCAGAGTCTCCATATCTTTTCAGCCACTGGTGACTTTCTATGTTTGTTTATAGTAGCCATTTTACCCACCCCCACCACACTGGGGCTTCAACCACTTACTAGATAAGCTCTCTAACTTTGAGGTATATTTGCAGACCCTCCCCACCTTTAATTCTCCTAAACTTTGAGACAGGGGCTTGCTAAATTTCCCAGGCTAGCCTTGAACTTGTGATGTTCCTGCCTCAACCTCCCAGGTAGCCTGGATTACAGGGGTGTGTCATGCCCAGCAGTAGCCTTCTTCCTGGGTGTGAGATGGTGTGGGTTTGATACATTTGACCAAAATAACATCATCAGCCCAGACTTCCATAGACAATGGAAAGGTGACCTTGACTTCACAATGTCTCAGTGATGGAATCTGTTTGGGACACAGATTTAAGCCTGGAGGGTTGGATAGGCCTATGACTGACCTGGTGTTATGACTGGGAGACAATACATCACAAATCTGCCTTCCATGTGTATAAGGGCCACAGGTGGGACACAGCAGGCAGGTTTTGTTTCTCTAAGGGGAATGCCTTGTAACCAAAGCCTGGGACAATCATCGTACCTCCCTAAAGGGCAGATGCTCCTCCATGTGGGTGCTTTGGATGGGAGTATTTCCATGGAAAAGTGGAAGGCTGTTGCATTCTGGCTCTGCCACTTCCTAGCAAATGAACTACTCTGAGCCTGTTTCCTCATCTGTGAAACAGCAACAATTGGGCTGCACTAGGATGATTGTAGGGAATCAACAGCACAATATGCTGTGTTGGGAACTTTGCATGGCCCAGGTTCCTTTCAGGAAAAAATAACATATTCTCAGTAGTTGGAGGTGCTGTTGGTAGATAGCCTACAGGTGTGGCCTTGGCTGTCCTCCTTGCTATAAGTGTCCTAGTTTCTCCAAATTTCTTTTCAGCCACTGGTGACTTTACAAATACTTTTTGTATTTGATGACAAGAAAAGCACAAGAAAGCAGGAGCTGAAACTCAAAACCTCGGTTCTTATGTTCCAACAAAAGAAACTTAAATGTCAGGCAGCAAAAGTCATGCAAGAGAACTTTATTATAAGTGAAAGTGAAGTGAGTAATGTAAAAGCAAAGAGATGGTTAAGCAGAGAGCACTCTCAAGAGCAGAAAATGACAAAGAAGACAATGCTGTCTCCAAATTTATTACTGTTTGATGTTTATCAGGAGAACTGGGGACCACCTTCTGTACCCTTTGCCAGTCATGTGTTCAACTCCTCCTTCACATGGGGCAGTAGAGTTTTTGACCCTAGTTAGTCCTCTCCAGAACTATCATGGTGGCCATCCTATTTAGGGGGCTTCATCTACAAGTTAATACTTTGTACTTGGTACTTGGTACAGTAGCACTCAACCACTGAGCCATATCCCCAGCCCTATTTTGCATTTTAGTTAGAGACAGGGTCTCACTGAGTTGCTCAGTGCCTTGCTTTTGCTGAGGCTGGCTTTGAACTCACGATCCTTTTGTCTCAGCCTCCCGAGATGCTGGGATTATAGGCAAGTGCCACCTTGCCTGGCCTCAATACCATCTTAATGTGGGTGCTGGGGTAACTTCCGGTCATAAGTTACTTTAGTGCACCTGCACTACTATAGGAATCTTCCTTCCCAGACAATTGGAGACCCTTATAGCCAAAATTCTTAACTTCACATCAAGTTCAGTGGACCCAGTCAAGAGTTAGTCCCATTAATCCTTTTCTCTTGGTATGTTTTACAAATAGCTCCCTTGCTTTTGTTCTCTACAAGTTAACTGCCACCATTGATTTCTTAAGATAGTTTAACGAGGGATCATAAAGCAATTTAAAGAACACTCTGTGACCTTACCTTGTATTTCACTGCTTATGCTAGCTACTACCCAACAACCTGGACGGTTTTGAGGCCTGCACAGGTGTTCCTCACCATGATTTTTCTGATTTTTCTGCATGATTATATTAGGGTAGTGAGTTTTGGAAGGAAAAAACCAGAGGAAGTGGCAATATCACAACATACTAAAGGTCCATATGTTCAACTTCACTTATCACTACTGATGTTGACATTGATCACCTGACTTAGGTAGAGTTTCAGCCTCTTCCTGTAAATGTACTCCCCAGTCTTCCTAATGTATCCCTTGGCAGGAATCATTAAGGAGTGAGGATTTATGTTCCCCTTTCTTAAGGATGAAATATCTACAGGAAATATCTGGAATTCTTCTGTAAAGGAGGTTTGTCTCCTCTCCTCTATTTATTTATTCATCTATTTACATAATTTATTAACTTAATTCATTCATTTAGTCATGTGTTTATATTTGTAATTTCTCTAGGATATATATTTTACATTTGGGATTATAACATACTTTTAAATTTTTTAATATTTTCTCGTGCAGGGGGTTCTACTCAGGGCCAGGAGCATGCTAGGCAGATGCCTGGCCATTGAGTCATAAAGAACCCAAAGGTGAAGGTCAAAGGGCAGGTCATGATCCAGTGGCTGATGTTCCCTCTGGACAAACAGGAAATATCTGATGGGCTGATGGTCCTGGTGTACTATGGCACTTTCACCAAATTATATAAAGACTACATTAAAGACATGATAACAAATTTACAGGAACAACATTCTGGAAGTAACTCCATGCTAAAGAAACAATGAAAAAATGAGGGGGAAAAAGAGAGCAGATGCAATGCCAATCATCTATAGGTCTTAGAACAAGATGTTACAAAGAGATCTTAACAAAAGAACTTTGACTCTGTAAAAAAATTAAAATTTCACTAGACTTTATCACAACTTTGCGGGAGTCATTTATTACATACACTTTAAAAAAAAAAAAAAAAAGGACCAGCCAAACTAATATTTTGGGCTGGATTCGCACTAAATTAAATCTCTTTTGAACAGCACAAACGATTTTTAGGAATAAACATTTGAATTTTACTGGTTTAGCAGTGGAAAGAACAGTCACAAAGATGGCTGTTGATGGATTGAAGCTATGAAGTTAAAGAGTGTTGCTCCGGTGCGGCAGGGAGTGTCCTTGTGGATTAGAAACGGGCCACAAGAGAAAAAGGCGCACGGGTGACAGGGGACCGAGCTGACGCGGTGGCCCTGGGAGTCTCCAGCACCTCCCGCAGGCGGCCCGCGAGCGGAGCTCCAGGAGTCGCGCAGGGCCGCTGCGCCTCCCCTCTCCCACCGGAGGCGGGGCGGCCCGGAAATTAAGTGGTGCGCAGGCCCTGCTTTGGTGTCCTCGCCACCGCCATGGAGCAGCAGCGCGCCGCCGCTCGCCTGCGGATTGTTCTGGGGCACCTCGGCCGCGCTTCGGCCGGGGCCGTGGTATCCTTTGGACTGAACTGGGCTCCGTCCAGATGTAGCCCAGCAGCTTAGTCCTTGGGGGTGGCCCCGGGCCTAGGTAGTGACCTCCAGGGCGCAGGAAGGTCGTGTCGCTTGCCCTTTTCGGTACTCCGCGCCGCTCTCCCCGCAAAGGTTACATCTCAAATAGGCGCACAGGAGCGGGGTGGAGGCTGGATCTCCAGCCTCTCTGGTGGCCCCAACGCCTCCAAAACCCCCTTTCCCGGGCACTGGGCACGTGACTGTCCTGGTGTCCGTGGCTTCTGTCGCGTCGCTCCACCTTTCTGGTCCTTCTTGGGGCCGGCGGTTTCTTGCTTCGTGAAGAGAGGATGACTGGGTCCCAGAGGAGGCCTTGCCATAGTCAGCTTCCTTGTCATTTTCTGCACGCGGTGTATACGACCTCTGCGAATATCTGGAGACTAAGAAATGCCCCAGGACAGTCACACTGTAATCAGGAGCACAGAGCTGCTTGGAAGGGACTTGGGGGACAGACTACTAGAATCCTCTCAAGAAAAGACAGAGGACGCAAGTCCTCTAAGGGGGTGGGAGCTGGACACACTGGCGCTGCCCTGGGCCACCCCCTGGAGGTGGAACATCTCAGCCTGTGTTTGGGCTGCTCCCCTTCCCAGAGGAGCTCTATGCTCTGTGGCAGCCTCTGGTGGCCTAGGGACCCTGTCAGAGTCTGCACTGGTGTCTGGGAAAGGACTTAGAATCCAGCGCCTGTGTTGTCCTTGAGTCTTACGAAGTGAATCCCAGCAGGAATGTGTGTACCACACATGCAGGGAAGGAGCAGACCCAGAAATGTGTTACTGTGAATAGGACCCACTAATCAAATGGGTTTCTTGGACTGCTTTTGCCTGCTCAGTTTAAGCCTTCTCATTCAGAGAGTGCTTTTGGAATCTCTGTAGGAAACTGGAGTTTTTCCTTAGGCCAATCGCCTCTCTCCTGCTTTAACATCCTGACATCTCTCCTAAGGTTGATTCTAATAGCTGTTTCTTGGACTTTCAGTGTTGCTCTTCCTACTGGGTTTCCAAGCAGCAACATGGGAGAACATTGCAAGTTTAAACTTTGTTCATGGGATGATAAGGAGACTTCAGGGGAGGATGTCAGCTCATTTTACAAGTGAGAAACAGAGAATAGAAGAGATTAAAAATTTGAACCGTTTAACTAAGCCAGTATTTGTCATAGGTGGTCCATAGACCAGTGTCATCTGTATCCCCTGGGAACTTGTCAGAAGAATTTGTTAGAAAAGCCCTTCTGCTCTGGAGGTGTTAGCTCAGTGGGTTAGCTCAGTGGTAGAGGGCTTGCCTAGTACTGTAGGGTCGTGGTTTCATCCCAAGAGTGGTGGGGAATACAAATTCTAAGGCTCAATTCATCTCAGACTGCAGAATCAGAACCTAGAGATGTGGCCCTGAAGTCTCTTTCTTTTATCTTCGTGTTTCTGATGCAGGCTAAATATTGAGAATCACTGATATACTGGGACTAGATATATTTAGGAGTATAATTAGGATTTCTTGGTTCAGCCTCTCATTGCTTTGTTTTTCCTCTCTGCCATTCTGGGGTTGGAACCGGAGGTGTGGTGCATGCTAGGCAAGTGTTCTACCACTGAGCTAAATCCCAGCCCTCTTGATATATTTTTTATTGGATTTTCTAACCCTGCTATTGCTGAGCTTAGAGATTAGTTTTTTCATGGATTTTTTTTTCTATATCAGCATTGTTGAATATGACTTTCTGCGATGATGAAATATCTTATGTCCAATATAGTAGCCCCAGCCACATGAGGCTTTTGAGCCATTGAAATAGGACAAGTGCAGGTGAGGGACTGCATTTTGACATTCAATCAATTTCAGCTTAAATAGCCAGAGGTGCCTGGAGGCTATGATCTTGGACAGCACTGGCCAAAATTTATAGTGATAGTTTCCTTTAGTCTCAGACTTCTTGAAGTTTTGTGACAGTTTTTCTCCAGCCTTCATTGTTTCTTAGGATGGTAGATTTTTGAATAAAGACTAATTATTTTTGAAGTATAAAATGTGTGTGCATTTAAAAAAGATAAGTTGAAATGGGAAATTAAAAACATGTAACTCATTATTCTACCAGTTACAAATCATTTGTAAACTTTTTAGTGTTTTCCATTCATTTGCATATGACTATAAAGCCACTGATATTCCACCACTTCCTCAGATTATTGGGACAATGAGTCACAGTGATATAAATGAAAGGATCTGTCAGGGTGGTGTGGGAAACTGGAGTATCTGGTGTCTGTTTAGGGAACTCCTTTCCTGTGAGAACCACCCCAGAGCAGGTGGTTTTTTCTAGACAAGGCTGACTCCCAAATTTTACTTCGTTTGCCTTAATTCACATGCTAGGTAACGTCCACCACTTCAGGGCCTATTGCCCCTGCCAGTTTCCATCCTCAGGAATTCCAGTAAGTAGATCTACATTTTTTTTTTTTTTTTTTAAAGATGCTGATGGACCTTTATTTATTTATTTATTTATTTGTATGTAGTGCTAAGAATTGAACCCAGAGCCTCACACATGCTAGGCAAGCGCTCTACCACTGGTCCACGATGCCAGCCCCAGTGGATCTACTTTTAATTGGTAACTCGGCTATGTATATAAATGCTTTTCCAGTGGTAGCTTGGATATGATACACAATATAATATGTTGCCTGATTAAAATTTATTATACACATTCTCTATTTCCAGGATTGTTCTAATTAGTAGAATTGTGGATGATTTTGGAGACTTTGATTTTAATTTTCTATATTTATCCTTAAATTCAGAAAGAAGGAAAAATACCAGAAAATGTATTATCTGAGTTTTGAAAGTGCAACCATGAGTCATCACAGTTAAATTAGTTTGTAGTTTAGTTAAACTGAAATATCAGCTAATTTTTTGGTTTACATATATACATTACATTTTTCTTCTGCCTTTTCCTCTTCTTCTTATCCTTCTTTTTCTTTTTTTAAAAATATTTTGAGTTGTGGATCTTACTATGTTGTCCAGGTTGTTTTGCACTCCAGGGCTCAGGCAATCTTCCTGTCTCAGCTTCCTGAGTAGCTGGAATTATAAGTATGTACTACCACACATGGCAGGTTTATTATCTCTTTGCGTGTGTGTGTGTGTGTGTGTGTGTGTGTGTGTGTTGATTAAACCCCTAGTGGTTTATTACTTAGCTGCATCCCCAGTCCTTTTGATTTTTTATTTTGAGACAGTTTGTCTAAGATGCTTAGGGTCTCCCTTAATTGCTGTGGTGGTTTGGAACTTGTCATCCTCCTCCTTCAGTCTCCTGAATCTCTGGGATTACAAGCCCACACCATTGTGTCCATCTTAAATCACCTTTAAAGGGAAGACCTTGACCTTTATAAAAATTGTTATAGCCAAATTTCTATCTTAAGAGACAGGTGATTTGTGTTTGCTTGTTTGTTGAACTCTCATTTGGCTTTTGTTACCTTGATTACTTCTGAGAATGTATTGATTAAATTGAAAATATAAAATTTATTGGATTAGTTCCCAACTGAAAACCATATACATGCACTCCAGAAAAAATTCGAAATCAGAGAAATAGAGGGATTTTTAAAAAATCACCCATAATTCCATTATTCAAAGACAGTCACTGTTTGGCAAATTTTTTATGTGTTTCTCAGCAGTCTTCTTTTCACAAATGGTGTCATATCTATATCATTGTAATCATTTTATTATAATTTGACTTTTCCACACTCTGTGTCCTTCAGTTTTAATGCCTGAGTCATGTTCCATCAAGTAGATATAATGTCAGTAGTTAATTTTTCTTCCATTAATGTGCATTTTGTGACCATTGTTAATGTTTTGGACCTGAAGTTTTTCAAACATTTTAAGACCATTTTATTAAAGACCTACAACTAGAAGTATTGGAACAAAGAGTATGAACATTTCTTGGATTCTTGGTACATAATATTAGATCATAATTTAAAATTTGGACTAATTTGATGCCTTTTTCTCCTGCAGGTTTACTTTGGATAATAATGTGCTAAGCCTGGAACAGAGAAAATTTTATGAAGAAAATGGATTTCTTGTTATTAAAAATCTAGTTGCTGATGCTGATATTCAACGCTTTATGTACAGTAATACTCTTGGTTATTTTACAAAATATGTGTTATGGCAATTATATCATTTTCAGGAAAATGCATAGAATTGGAAAACATCATGTTAAGTGCAGTAAGGCAGACTCAAGAAGTCCAGGGTTATATGTTTTCTCTCCTATGTGGAAACTAGAGAGAAACAAGGAGGTAAAAAGAGGTTTCATGAAAACAGAAGGGAGATCACTAGGGTAGAGGAAGGGGGTCCATAGGATGGAGGAGGGGCGGAAAAGGAGAGGTGCTGGGGAATGAAACTGACCAAATGATGCTACGTGCAGGTATAGATATATCACCATGGATTCTACTATTAGATATAATTATAATACCTGAACAAAAATTCATAAAATATGTATTACATGTATGTGATGGGAATACATGTTAGATTAGCCTCTGCATATTCAGATATTTTTGAGTGATGTGGTTTGTTGTGATGTGTTTAGGTGCATGGGCTCTGGAGCCAGACTTTCTGGCCTTAATCTTAGCTCTACTACTTAACATGGTGTGTCCCACACAAACAACTGAGTTTTCCATACCTGTGTATACTCCTCTGTAAAATGGGCTTAGTAGTAGCACTGATCTGGCATTGTTATTGGAACAAAATAAGGTAAAATACATGGAGAGCACTGTGAACAATTCCTGGTATAAGGTAAGTGCTATAAGAGTATTTACTATTGCAGGCCAAGCATCACTTATCAGAAAATTCAATATACAAATCATTGAGTATCAAGATGATGTCATAAGGGGAAAATTTCACACCTGACCCATGTGATGGTCTTGGTCACAACACAGATACACTAAAAACATTGTGTAAAATTACCTTCAAGCTATGTGTATAAGGTATACAGAAAGCATCAAGTAATTTTGTAATGAGACTTAGGTGTCATCTCCAGAACATCTCATTATTTTTTTTTTATTAAGACTATTATTATTTTTTTAGCCAGGCGAGGTGGCTGTAATCAGCTATAATCCCAGTGGCTCAGGAGACTGAGGCAGGAGGATCCTGAGTTCAAAGGCAGCCTCAGCACTGATGATGTGCTAGGCAATTCAGTGAGACCCTGTCTCTAAATAAAATACAAAATAGAGCTGGGGATGTGGCTCAGTGGGCTAGTGCCCCTGAGTTCAGTCTCTGGTACAAAAAAAAAAAAAAAAAAAAAAAAAAGTTATTATTATTTTTAGTGCCTGGGATTGAACTGAGGAAAACTTTACCATGAAGTTCCATTCCCAGTCCTTTGTATATTTAATTTCGAGACAAGAGTCTTGAAATTGAATAGGCTGGCCTCAAATTTACTATCCTGCAGCCTCACCTCCTGAGTCTCTGGGATTACAGGCGTGTTCTACCACAACCAGCTCATTATGTATATGTCAATATTCCAAAGTCCAAAAATACCTGAAATCTGAAATAGTCCAATATTTCAGATGAGGGATATTCACCCTCTATTATTACAATATAATCATGAAAACATTTCCCTACTGGTGTGTTAAGCAAAGCAATATTATCATTCTGGCAGTGGAGGACACAATTTCTGATTTGGCCATTTTTTTCTCCCTCGCTCTACTGGCCTGAGAGCTGACTTTGTAGAAACTGCTCCTGAATCTTCAAATATTTGCACAGGTCAGGGCCAACCAGGGGCTTGGAACAGAGGTCATGACATTGTTTGTATATTTAACTTTCTAGGGTTGAATTTGAAAAGATCTGCAGAGAGGAGTCGAAACCAATAGGACTGAGGGTAATGAGAGATGTGTCCATTGTGAAATCAGAATATATTCCAAGTGAGAAAACAATCTCAAAGATCCAAGATTTCCAGGAAGATAAGGAGCTCTTTAGATTCTGCACTCTCCCAGAGGTTAGAGACTGATTTTTGTTTGGTTCCTCCTTCATTGTCAGCCTGCAGGTCTGCCCCAAGATCTGCTGGTTGTACTGGATCTAATCCCTTTCTACCCATGGTGCTAGAATGGTGGTTCTCAGCTGGAGGTGATTTTGCCTCCCAGCGGATACTGGCAATGTATGAAGACTTCCTGGTGGTAGTAACCACAGAGGTTGCACTATTGGCTTCTAGTGGGTAGGGACCAAAGATGTTGGTAATGGGGTCCGACATCCTGTGATGCCCTCTCCCCCAAGAATTATCTCACCCAAGATACCAATAGCACCAAGACTGAGAAATGCTGCTATGGAGTGTGCTAATTATCTTTTCTTAAGAAAGACAGGAATTCTGTGTTAAAGAGGAACAGCTGTTCCAAGACTCAGTATCAACAGGGGAAAAATTGTGAGGCTGTATTTGTAAATGTCTTGGCTTTTCTATTTGTTTCATAAATGGGGTCAGGGGAATGAATTTGCTTTTAAATGTAAATTAGTTTAAAAAAATTTTTGTAGTTGTAAATGGATACAATACCTTTATTTTATTTATCTCTCTTTATGTGGTGCTGAGGATCAAACCCAGGACCTCATATGTGCTAGGCAAGCACTCTACCACTGAGCTACAACCCCAGCCCTTAAATTAGTTTTTATTTAATTTTATTTATTTTTGGTATTAAGGATTGAACTCTGGGGCACTTTTTCACTGAACTACACTCCCAACCCTCTTTATTCTTTGTTTTGAGAAAGAGTCATGCTGTTGTTGAGGCTGGCCTTGATTTTCCTGCCTCAGCCTCCCAAGCGGAGGATAAGAGGCATATGTCACAAGGTTTGGCTAAAATTAGTTTTTTAAAAAAATTATTCTTCTTTAAGAGTATTTCAAATATCAAAAACACCCAAGCAGTGCAGAAGGGCACAACATGAGAAGCAGACTCTTTCTACTGAAGCCTTACTTGCTGTGAGCTCTTTGTGCATTCTTCTGAAATTAGTTCATACATCCTCAAGTGTGTTTGTACACTCCTACCTTTTAGCACCATGGTTTCCTAACCACTTGTTTAAAATGATTTTGAAAGAGACTTTCCATATAGTACTCATGGAAAATCATAACCAGATGTTATTAGACAGTTTGATTCCTGAGGACAGATGGCACAGGTGATGGCATCTGTGATGTCTTGTCCAGGACCCTGGAGAGAAAGCCATGGAAAATGGCCCCCAACCATCAGTGGTTCCTACCTCCTGTGCTGTGATGGGAGTGGAAGTTTGCAGGTGGTCACAGTTAGCACTTGAAGCCAGAACCATTTCATGGTGGATGAAGCACTACCATCCATGGTGTTCAGATTCCCTACTTTCCTTTCTTCTCAAGGGACTAAAACTCCATGGGGGCAGGGACCTTCTTGTTCACTCTTGGTTCCCCTCTGGCTATTACTCTGCTTGTTTCATGAACCTTAGGGAAGAGGGGAAGAGTTGTTGAGGGAATGGCCACACTCATTGGATTACACTCCAAGTGTGCTCAAAAAGTCCTATATAATTTGTAGTTGGAAATTTAGAATGGTTTCCAACTCGGAGGTATGCATGCTTGGCAGGATTGTGAAATACCAGTTGATGTTTATACTGTTGTCATTTTGGTTCTTGTGTGGACACTTTATGCCTCTTGCCTATACTTCTGATTTCCCATGAGGTTGTTTTTCTTCTTCTCCCTTTTCTCAGGTTCTGAAGTATGTGGAGTGCTTCACTGGGCCCAATATCATGGCCATGCACACAATGCTGATAAACAAACCTCCAGATACTGGTAAAGGGCTCTTATTTGTTAAAAGAGGGGCAAGGGGGGAAAAGATTGTTTAATTAAAATCTGTAAAGTTGTTGTTCTAGTCAGGTGTGTAACTGTCAAACTTTGGTTGAGTGAATTTGAGTGCTTTTGTTTAAGACTTAAAATAGTTTATGTTAGGGCTGGGGTTGTGGCTCAGCGATAGAACGCTTGCCTAGCATGTGCGAGGCACTGGATTAGATCCTCAGCACCACCACTAAAAACAAATAAATAAAATAAAGGTATGTGTCCAACTACAACTAAAAAAATTTTTAAAAATAGTTTATGTTATATCAACTTTGGAGTATGTGATAGTATTTCAAATACGTTATTGCTAAATTTTCAGATGACTGGCTCTCTGAAATGGCAGTTTAAGAAATATGACTGTTCTTATATCATAGACTCCTCCTGTTCAACATTTCTGATCTTCACCAACCATTCTTAGCCAGGATCACATGGATTCTGCATTCCTGATTTGAAGATATCATTATTAGTAATAGGTTGAAAGCTGTTACTACAAGTCACACTCAAGCCCTTGTGGTGCCTTGTGCTTTCCAAAACCTAGATTCTAAGTCCTTAGAGAGACACTGAGTCTGAAGTAGATCCCAGGTGTCTGCATTTTAATACCCATCCCCAGAGATTCTACTGCAGGTGGCTCTCAGACTACATGGAGAGATTTTTCTATAAAAGTAACAGAAATCAGCCATGAGATGTCTTTATTGTTTTCTACTTTTAGTTTCTTCTGACAGCTGGGAGATGTTTATGTGATAGGACTGAAGCTTAGGGTTACTAAATATCTTCCTCCATGGATGTCCTGCTTGGTGAGATGAGGTGGTTTGGGAACCAAGTTCCAAGATCAAACTGGGGAAAATATACCTGTCAATGATTCTGACCGGATACTGACTGTACACAGGATACCTATTGCTCTGTGAATTAAGACCTCAAAGGAAACTGTTTTTGGCATCAGCCACTTTGAAGGGGACCTCAAATTTGACTCTGTAACATTATCTTCAATTTAGTTTATCCAGCTTTTTTTTGTTGTTTGTTTTTAATCCTTACTTCATGCTAGCTCTGTGCCAAATTCAGAGTGACAAAGAAATAAAGCACAACAGAGACGATGAAGTATATACAGCTCCCTGGAAAAGAGAGTAAGCACCCAGCAACTGGAAACTCAAAAGAAAGTGTAGATTCCAAGACCCATGTTGACTGCTATTTCTGTTTGGTACAGTTCTCTTGGGACTGATTTTCCATAGTGTTTGATGTAGTTGTTTTTTGCAGGGGAAGGTCAGTGTGTGGTTTATTCAGGCAAAGAATAAGAATTGTGGGGCTGGGGATATAGCTCAGTTGGTAGAGTGCTCACTTTGCCTGCACAGGCCCTGGGTTCAATCCCTAGCACCACACACACACACACACACACACACACACACACACACAAAAGAAAGAAAGAAAGGAAAAAAAAAAGAATTGAAAGAATTGTGAGGCTCGAGCCCCTTTTGACAGCAGGCTCATTTCAGGCAAGAAGACTTCCCGGCACCCCTTGCACCAGGATCTGCACTATTTCCCCTTCAGGCCCAGCAATCGCGTTGTTTGTGCCTGGACCGCCATGGAGCACATTGACCGGAACAACGGCTGTCTAGTTGTCCTCCCAGGCACCCACAAAGGTTCCCTGAAACCACATGACTACCCCCAGTGGGAGGTAGGTCTGTCTTACTACTGAGTCTGGATCAGAATCTCTTTCACTGTTGTTATTTCACATCAGGTGCAAAAAGCTTAGAAATGAGACTGCTTTCCTTTCTCAGCAAAGCATTGTCCTGAAATTTGCAATTAGGATAAGGGGAGTTCAAGGATATCATTATATTTTTCTTTCATCATGTATGTGAAAGCCAGCCAGTGTGGGGATTTGGATTGGAGCTGCCTAGGATCTGAGATGGAGAGGCTTAATGGCAGGGGTCAGACATCAACCCTTTAACCCCAGTGTGTGTGAAGTCTTGCCACTGACTGAGGCTCTCAAAGTAGAGGAGAGGGAGGGAGGGATTGTCTCCTTGCACCTGTGAAGAGTAGCAGAGGTTCAGGGATGAGAGGTGGTGATTGAGTTGAGCCTTGAAGGACAAGGTAAATTTCCTGTTGCCAAAAGGCTCCTTGGAGGCATCAGGGTTAATGGCAAGCACGAATCTGACTATGGAATAGGAAAGATGGAAGGTGCTCACATGTGGGGGCTGGAGGCACATTTTGGGAAGTAGGAGAGAGAGGGAAGAGAGGCTGGAAAGGTATGTTAGGACCAGATTAAAAATTACTTTAGGGGCTGGGGTTGTGGCTCAGCGGCAGGGCGCTCGCCTTGCACGTGTGCGGCCTGGGTTCGATCCTCAGCACCACGTAAACATAAATGCATTGCATTGTGTACAACTAAAGTTAATAAATAAATATTTTTAAAAAACTACTTTAACACCTGGAGGTTACATAAAGAAAATAGGGTTTTTCCTTTTTTAGGAATCATCAAGAGCTTTTAATTTCTAAAAATATCAGTTTTTGATGTATAAGTGTCATATAATAGATAGTACATATTTTCAGTGTATAATTTGATCATTTTGACATACACACTTACGTACCTGGTACCACAATGAAGAGAATCTTTTCTACCTCCTGCCCCAAGCAAGAACTCACCTGCTTTCTGTTCCTATTAATTAATTTGCATTTTATAAAATGTTATATACATAAGTATAATCATGTGGCATATACTTTTTTTTTTTTTTTTTTTTTTTTTAGTAATTGCTGTTGTTCAGCATAGGGTATTTAGAGGCTCAGGAAACCTGACTCATGTCTCAATAGCTTGTTCCTTTCCACTGCAAGCCATGGCTGAACCATGTTTGGTTTATCCATTCAAATGTTGATGCTGAGGATCTATTGAGATGCCTCTTCACCCCTGAATGTTGAGGTCCAATCCATTCTTCAAGAACATGATCTCAGGTCTGGGGCATGATTCACGATTCTTGGGAGGTGTAGCAGCTCAGAGACAGCAAAACCAGAGAGCAGATTCTCAGCCTTTTCTGTGCAAGACCAGAAGATCCTGAAATCCCCGATGATGGTGAGAATAGACAGAGCAGCTGGGGTGAGCAAGGAGACTGAGTCGTGCTTCTGTGGGAAACGAAGGCTGTGGCTTCAGGGGCTTCTCTCTCGGAATTCTTGAACTACTGACTGTGCTCTGTGGAAATATTTGAGTCTGAATCCTGATATAAAAGTGGAAATTGTGAAATTCATCAGTTAAGTTCAGGGACAGGCAAAGGCTGGTGAAACATCAGAAGGAGGCTGTGGCTGATTGAGCAGAAGGAATGGCATCCAGGGCTCTGGGAGCAGACTGGTGTCTGAGATGCTGCTGAGATTCACAGCAGTGGCAGTGGAAGGTGTGCTTAGCTTAGCTGAGGTCTCTATCCACCTTGGCCAGTAAAAAAGGACACTGGGTCAAGGTCACAATGTTGTGCAGTAGGACAGTGGTCATTCCCCAAAAAGGATACTCTAAGCATGAAGAATGGGACACTTTTGCCCAGATGCATAAAGGCTCATCAATTGTAGTCATTTCTCATTCTAGTGTCTTTTATAAGAATTTAACCCATTTCCTAGAGTTATGACTACTTTTGGAAATAGTCACCAACAAACACAGTGTTTAAACTCACTATTCTCTTTTTATTCTGAATATAAGTCCTTTGAGATCAGAAAAATTGAGCATGTTCTCCACTTGGTTTGGGGAAAATAGTTAGCCTCTCTAAAATACCCTGAGTAATACAAGAATGATATGAACAAAATTCTAGATGAGGAGAATTTCAGGCTGGAGCAAGGATGTTAAGATTGGGGCTGGAAATGCCTAAGAGAGAGGTGTTTACTTGCATTCATCACAAGAGGCAAAGCCGATCTAGATTGTTTATAATTCAGTGAGGAAGGGTAGGTAAACATTTTTTCATTTGGCCAAAAAATCCTGAATTTATTATTAACCTATGACTTGAATTTGTTCCATTGCTGGGGTTCCTTCAAACTGAGAGCCTTGCACATGCAAGGCAAGCCCTCCACCACTGAACAACATCCTCAGCCCTTTGTACAAGCTTTAATTTGGGACAGGATCTGGCTAAGTTTGCTAGTCTGCCTTGACCTTTGAAGCCTGGACTCAGCCTCTCGAGTATCTGGGATCACAGGTGTGTACCACTGTACCCGCAGCGACGTTTAAAAACCCAGACATATACGGACTTAATTTTTTTTTAATTTTCAGATTTTAATTTAGATAAGTCTTTCTCTTAGTAGAAGTCAGAGAACCCTTGCTGTCCCTGCTAAGTCATGCACAAAGTGTTCATTTTGGTGCTTCCTCCATCATAGACTTTGCCTGTCTTACGTGTTCCAGGGTGGAGTTAACACCATGTACCATGGGATCCAGGACTATGACCAAGACCATGCCCGAGTGCACCTTGTGATGGAGAAGGGAGACACTGTTTTCTTTCACCCTTTGCTCATCCATGGATCTGGTCGGAACCAAACTCAAGGATTCCGGAAAGTATGCATCCATGTTGCTCCAGTTTTTAAAGATGAATGGGTTCAAAACAGAAAATCCTAGGCATATTAACATGTAAAAGCTTTATGACTTTTCACTAAACTGGACTGTTTTTTTCAGTTTATTTACCAGGAAGTATATTTGCCTTCCTTGTGCTTATTTGTTTTTTTCTCTACTCAGCCAGAAGCCAGGTGCCCTTAGGATCCTAAATACATTACTTATGAATCTTGGTCATTTGTGGAATTGCTTCAGAGCAGTAGGTCACCTTGCAGTGCACAGCCTCTGCTTTCTGAGGCAAAAACAATTGCTGAAATACTCAAATAATCACATTTGGTATTTATGTTGCTTAGGGTAACTAGAACAAGAATAAAATTTATCATATAATTATTATTGGGAAAATAGTATTGATCCTAAGCAAAGGTTCTGAATTCACTGCTCAGAAATGAGATTTAGCAGGCAGCCTTATTTATCCCCCTCCAGTTTCAGTGTTTTTTTTTTTTTTTTTTTTTTTTTGCTTGGTACCGGGGATTGAACTCAGGGGCACTCGACCACTGGGCCACATCCCCAGCCCTTTTTTGTATTTTATTTAGAGACAGGGTCTCACTGAGTTGCTAAGTGCCTCGCCATTGCTGAGGCTGGCTTTGAACTCGCGATCCTCCTGCCTCAGCCTCCCAAAGTGCTGGGATTACAGGCGTGCGCCACCGCGCCCGGCTTAGTTTCAGTGTTTTAAATTAAATAATTTTGTCACTTAAATTTAAAAATTGACAGAATTCCTCACAATTTCCCTGATTTCTCACTTCTCTCAAATTTGGCAGATCTCATAGGATTGTCGGTTCACTTTCCCAGTGGTAACATGGTTGTCTATAATATTGAGGCTCCTTTAGGATTCAATGGGGTTTCCCAACTTGACCCCTGGTTCCCACTGATCCCTGTTTTAACCCTGAGTATAGGCTTGCAGACTTCATTCATTTATATTTGCACCAGGCTCAGCAGGGCCTGGCATAGGTTGATACAAATTGGAGCATTGCCTGAGGATAAAATTGAAGGGGCTACCAAAATCTCACCTATCAAGTTAAATGTTGTTTTACTAAATCAAAATTAATTCAAAAAATCCATGCTGTTTTCAATGCCAAAAATTGAAATAAGAGACAGAATGTACCCTGCACTAGAATAACCCTCAAGTTGTGTAACTATGGTGGTGCAGGCACAACGATGCAAATAGAGAAGTCAGTTGTAGAATATTAATATTGCAATTTTTACATATTTTTCACTTATTTTAATGTTCTGGAAAAATATTTACAATTATTTCCTAATGACATGGATGTAGAAATATACATATTTCTTTTTGCTTTGGGTCTTGATGTGGCTCTGTGTGGCACTGGGCTTGCACAGAAATTTGAGGTTGGATCTGTACTCTAGAAGTTCAAAATTTGGGGCAAAGTAGAAAGTTTTTATAAAATTTGCCATTTTGATCATAACCTGTCCCAAATTTTATTGGGTAACTAAGGTTTATGATGAATAAGATGAAGAAGCACAGGGGGATATACACTCATTGGGAAAACTTAAATGCTTAAAAATGTGAAGATCTGTTACTTAGGTAATTATTCCCCCTGACCTGTATATACCTTTAAAAAATAAATACTATAGCTAGCTAAAAACAAACAAACAAACAAAAAACTTTTGTAACTTCTTAATTAGCCTTTAGTTGGGGGTAGGATAGAGAGGCAGATTTGGGATGCCATGGAGTAGTCTGCCAGTTTAGATGTCAAATCCTGGGTGGAAGAACTGACTTTCTGCAAGGAGAACTCCTAGCTTAGTTGTTGACATTCATGGGATACTTTTCTCCATTATCAATTGTTCACTCTGCACAGGCCATTTCCTGCCATTTTGCCAGCGCTGATTGCCACTACATCGATGTGAAGGGCACCAGTCAAGAAAACATTGAGAAAGAAGTTGTAGGAATAGCAGATAAATTGTTCGGAACTAAAAGTGGCTTAAACTTGAAGGTACACTTGCATGAAAAAATAAGTAAAGATGTCTGAAGTTTCTTGTCTTCACATGCTTAATTAATCCCTAATTTAATTTGAAATGAAGGATATGGGGAATTCTGAATGCATAGGAGCAAATGTAAAGGTTTGAGACTTCAGTCAGGCCTCTTTTCTTGGCAAAGTGTATTTTTATTAGGAAATCCAATAAGACTGGGCCAGTGTTGCTTTTGGTAAATTTGCATCTGGAGTTCTATGAGAGGCATAATGTGCATGGAGCAGAGATAAAGGATCAGTAATGCTTATGGATGAGGGGCACTG